>CAEFZY010066720.1:0-85901 GCA_903066815.1 Brachyrhaphis roseni
TTTTTTTTTTATTTAGATATATATATATATATATATATATATATATATATATATATATATATAGCTGGAGTGAGATTCTATCTTATGCAAAAATAATGCAAAGTCAACATATTAACAGAAGTTTAAAACTAAATGCTCAACGTTGCTTTAAAAATCTATCCTGTTAATTAGTATTTACAATATATTTTCCAAATCACATTTTTTTCCATTTTAGCATGAAAATTTAATCTGAAAATGGGTAGATTTACCAAATTATAACGAAAGTATTCAAATTCTTGTTTTACTGCTTGTCTTTCATAATATCACCTTGATAGTATTGATAAGTGGAACTATTAGTTTTCTGTTTTTTTGCTCATTTGACAATTCAGTGGACCTCTGCCTATTTTTTTTCAGCATTTGAGATTCACTTGTTTGTGGATTTTTGTGAAATTATTTCCAGAAAACCCACACAGAGTTTTTAAATCTAAAATATTTGAAAGAGAGTGAAGCTGAAATACTTCGGTGTAATCCTACTTGACACAATATTGAGGAGTGCCATTCATTTTTCTTGGCACTGATTTACTGTACCAAAAATTGTTGTTAGCTAGTGCAGTACTGCTAAATGTGATTTCCACTGTACGCATTAATAAGGGATAAGGCAGATTTGATATATAAAAATATAAATTATATTTCATATCCTGGGTTGAGTAATTCTCATCGTATATCATACTACTTGTGTTTATGGCACTATGAACAGGGGACTATGCAGTTACCTAAAAAAATAAGTCAGAAATATTTATTTGTTTGATCATAAACTTTATTGTTATGAATTTTGAAATAAAATTCTGAGTCCATATCGCCCAGGCCTAATTACTAGTCAGAGTAGTAGTTGTTTCATTATGATTACAGCGATGCCGCTCCATTGTCAGAGCAGCGTTGGGTACCATCTGCCTCCCATGTGAGGCAACATCCTCAAGATCCTCATAGATGCTGGCACAAAAACACCCCCCCCCCCATTCATTGATCTAGTTATTGGTCTTGGACCAACAGGCCCTTGTTTATTGAGCACAGTAGTCTTATTTCTCCAACATATTCATTCTCTCAGGAAGTGGCCCCCTCTCTCACGCCGCCTCAATTAATGTAATTCTCTGGGAGCTCACTGATTGCTATGAAGAGCTGCATTCAGGCTGCATGCCTGTGAGGGAACGATAACGCCAGATCATTAACAATCCAGTGCTGCTAATGTTTACCAGTGGAGGTTATTTTTCATCTTAATGTGTCTGTCTGTATTTTTCCTAAATTTTGCTACTGAGGCTATGAGCAACATTTTTTCCCCCCAAACTAAACTTGCCAGGAAATAAGAAATACACAACATTTAAACTGATTATTGTTCAAATCCTCAACGAAACAGATTCAGTCACGGTGTGCATGCTTTTGATCTTCTGCTTTTGAAAGAATTTGAAGGTATGATTCTATGTTTGGCTTTTTTAGGTCTTGTTTGTTGCCGTGGTTTAATGGGATATTTCCTTAGACTGTTTCCTGGATTGCCTCTGTTTGTCTTTTTCTCAGCCCACACACCTCGACCTAATTTGCTAATTATCACACCTGACTCGTATTAAGTTATTTACACCTTGAGCGGTAGCTCTTTGTTTTCTGCCTCTAGTCATGAAATCACTTCAGAATTGATGTTAGTTTCCTTTCATGTGGGACAGTCCTACATAATTTGTCTTTGTTCTAGTTTTGTTTTTAGTTTTGACCACCTTGTTTTATTTCTTGACTTTGTAACAAGAAATTATGATTCAGGGTACACAGTAGAGACAGTAGTGGTCTGCAAACCACTGCAGTCGGTACGGGAGCTACCAAGTAGCACAAACAGAATAAACCAGTTAGCCGTGGTAAATATAAAAACTATGAGACACTGACATATCTTTCAAAGCTCAAAGCTTAGCGCAAGATTTAGGGCAGGCAAATCGTGTGAGACAGAAGAAATCTTTTCTGTATGTTTTTGTCAGCGCAACATTGACCGACGGCGCTAGGATACGACTACTCAGAAACATTGAGAAGCTAGCTAGCTTCTAGCTACTTGGAGTGAGCTATACATTTAATAGCACAGCTCAATTAAATGAAATTGAGCTATGCAATCCACAACACCCACCCATTTTTTTCTGCTGACTCTTAAACCTTTAAATAAATCTGTGGCAGCAAGAGTTGAAGATTATTATTGCTCTGTGTCCCAAATCAGATACTCCTTTAAAACAAAAAAAAAGACGAAATCTAGTATTTAGTAAGTATTTTGGAGTATAATGTTCAACAAATGTATTTTTAAAAGGAACATTTTTTATGTTAAAAATTAGATTCTTAGTTTTTCACATAATTTTTGAATTCTTCAGAAAATACATTTTTAACATCTTGTTTAACCATGTCATGTTCTGTTGAACCGCCGTAGTCCTTGCTTGATTTTGATGTGATAATTTATTTCAGACAGACATTTCACCAGCAAAACAAAACATAATAATAAAGACTTTCATGTTTCTAAGTGTAAATACAATACCTTACTATCAAATTTATATACTTAAATACATGTAAATACACCACTTATTTGGTGACTGAGTCTGAAAAGGAGTATGATGAAGTTTAACTTATATAATCATACCCCTTCTCCATTCATTAATTTATAGCATAGTCTTCCTATGTCCAGTAATCTTTAAAAAAAAACAAAACAAACAAAAAATAATAATAAATCTGAAATAATAGATTTGTGTTACAGAATAACAGGAAATGTTGACCTCCAGTTCTTGATTCATTTTTTTTTCCCATTAACACCATAAATACATACTTTCTGGGTTATTAAAATATGGTTAAAATGGAAAAAGAAAATGTAATTCTGAAAAAATAAAATAGAATTTTGAACATAATAAAACTGATTTCATACGGCCCTAAACAAAATCACAGGCAACAGAAGTGAAAGTAATGGCGTCTCATTTGCTAATGCCCTCTATGTAAATGCCTTCATGATAGACGATGACTGATTGAGCCAAGCCTGGGGTCACTGCTTCTTAGGTGTCTTAGCAGGCCACACAACACGCCCGCGCCTCTCTATCTCTGCGCTCCCTGCACTCAGCACTAACTCAATCGATGACGTTGGGGAATAAGACTGATCACATATGGCTTGGGGCTGAATGCAGCCCAGCAGGCTTTGCCGCAGGTCTCTGATCTCAGACAAAGCCCCCTCAGTGTGTTTCGACATCACTTGATTACAGATGGTATCGTCAAATCCCCAATCTGAACTTCGACCTTAGACTAAATTAAATGAAATTGAGCTATGCAATCCACAACACCCACCAATTTTTTTTCTTTATATTCTGAAGTCCAGCTGTCTGGTGATACACTGAGAAGAGGGAAAAAGTGTTATTAGTGGTTGCCCGCCTGGCAGTAGCATGTGACCCCATAATTAACTGTCAGCTATTTTTTAAGTGATTTTCTTTTTCCCTTCCGTGCAATCTCTATCTGATATATTTGTTATGGTCTACTGAATCTCACAAAACATTTTTCACTGGGTTAAGAGGAAATACCCATTAACCTGTTTGACTTGCACAAATCCTGAAACATATAGTAAACAAATATTAATACTATCTGACCCTAACCCTGTTATTTAAATTTGTCGCCAAATTATCCAGTTGTCATGGATTTTTACTGATGCAGTCTCACGAAGCACCAACACCAGAAATGAATATGACTTGTTTTGCACGAGAAGCTTATTTTTATCTATCCAGTTCCCCCACTGGTGCATTGTCTGTATTTTATCCTAGAAGACTGCATGAGCTCAGTGTCGGCCACAGCACATATATCACACTTGCCACCATCGATCTTTGATTGAGTCCTCTTGCCTTTGCTGCTGCTAAATCCTCTGGTGTTTTGACTGGCACAGCAAGGAAACACTATGAGGTGGAGAAAAAGAGACTTTTTGTTACCAGAACAAGGTACAAAAAAATGCTCAGCATATTTTCCTGTGACACAGCATAATGCGGATTACTAAAAAGAAGGCAGTTAATTCCACCTGAAGCTGCGCCTTATCACTTCTTGTCAAGGCGATAGCATTAAGTGATTGAGTTTCTGAAAGGCGATCTGTGGAAATAATGCTCAGCAGTGCACTGCAGACTCTACAGCAAGGCTAATGTAGATTCCCAGAATGATTACACCTTTGAATTTATCCCTAAGATCGTGACTTCCTCTTTTTGGTCACTGTGACGTCTGTGAAGGACTTTCATTTTAGAATACCTTTTGAATCTACTGCAAGGCACATAATCCAAAACTGTCAATTCACTGTAACCTGTATTCATCTTACGCCTACTCATAAATATTGTAATAGCTGTCATACTATCTGTCCGGTTCTCTTCAGTGGAGTCACATGAGAAGGACATCCTCTTAGCTCCTATGATTGGTGCACAAACCAAATACCTAAAAATGTCAAGGCCAATGGATAAAACCTAAATTAAGTTCAAACCCTATGAGTTCAGATCATTAAAGTCCCTCTGTTTGGATTCCATTGTTTAGACTCAAGTACCCGCTATCACAATTAAGTTTATAAGTTAAGATCATTAATGTTTGATTGTCTAACAAACTATTTGCCATGTCTCTGCTTCTACCCAGGTAACCGATAAGATGGTGGCCAGGGAAGCGACTGGGCACAGCTACCTGGTGGCTTGCTGGCAGCCCATTCTGATCCTGATGCTGGGCACCGTGCTTTCTGGCTCCACCACGGGGTGTCCATCCCGCTGTGAGTGTAACGTTCCAGAGCGCTCAGTGATGTGCCATCGTAAGAAGCTCATGACCGTTCCCGAGGGCATTCCGGCAGAAACGAGACTGCTGGACCTCAGCAAGAACCGCATCAGAACGATTAACCCAGATGAGTTTGCCAACTTTCCGAACCTGGAACACCTGGAGCTCAGCGAAAACACTATCTCCACAATTGAACCCGGAGCATTCAATAACCTTTATGGCTTACGGACACTGGGATTGCGCAGCAACAAGCTCAAGTTGATCCAGCTGGGTGTATTTACGGGCCTGAGCAATCTCACCGAGCTGGACATAAGTGAGAACAAGATTGTCATCCTGTTAGACTATATGTTCCAGGATTTGTACAACCTTCGCTCTCTAGAGGTGGGTGATAACGATCTGGTTTTCATCGCTCACCGTGCTTTTCACGGCCTTAACAGCCTCGAGCACCTGAGTCTTGAGAAGTGTAACTTGTCTTCTGTGCCAACAGAGGCTTTTACCCACCTCCATAGTTTGATCACTCTCCGTCTGCGTCACCTCAACATCAATTCCATACGGGATTACTCTTTTAAACGGCTGCATCGACTGAAAGTGCTGGAAATAGCTAATTGGCCATACCTGGATACCATGACCACAAATTGTTTGTATGGATTAAATCTCACCTCTCTGACCATTGCCAACACCAACCTGACCACGATCCCTTATGTAGCCTTGCAGCACTTGGTTTATTTGCGATTTCTTAATCTTTCATACAACCCCATCCATACCATAGAGGGAAATAAGCTGCATGACCTTCTGCGTCTACAGGAGTTTCACCTGGTTGGAGGGAGACTAGCAATGATTGAGCCCTACTCTTTCCGAGGACTAAACTACCTGAAAATACTAAATGTGTCTGGAAACTCTCTTACCACTCTAGAGGAGTCAGCTTTCCATTCGGTTGGAAACCTAGAAACCCTGGCCTTGTACGATAATCCCCTGGCCTGCGATTGCCGACTCTTGTGGGTTTTCCGAAGGCGATGGAGACTGAACTTCAACAAGCAGCAGCCCACCTGCGCCTCTCCCGAGTTCGTCCAAGGCAAAGAGTTCAAGGACTTCCCAGATGTTCTGCAGCCAAATTACTTCACGTGTCGCAAGTCCAGGATTAGGGATCGTAAAGCCCAGCAGAAATTTGTTGACGAAGGAGCCATTGTTCATTTTGCTTGCCAAGCAGACGGAGATCCCGCTCCAGTGATTATGTGGCTTTCTCCTCAGAAAAAGTTTATCACCTCCAAGACAATTGGAAGGCTCTCTGTGTTGCCAGATGGCACCCTTGAGGTGCGCTATGCCCAGATTCAAGATAACGGTACCTACGTATGCATAGCCAGCAACGCCGGGGGAAATGACACCTCTCTTGCTCACCTACACATTCATAGTTATTCACCGGACTGGCCCCACCAACCTAACAACAGTCTTGCTTTCATATCCAACCAACCCACTGAGACTCGTGCTAACGGTACAAAGCCCAATGTCCCTTTCCCATTTGATATAAAGACACTAATCATTGCAACCACAATGGGTTTCATCTCTTTTCTTGGTGTCGTTCTGTTTTGTCTGGTACTGCTGTTCCTCTGGAGCAGAGGTAAAGGCAACACAAAGCACAACATCGAGATCGAGTATGTCCCACGCAAATCGGACGCTGGGATGAGCAGCACCACAGTGGATGCTCCCCGCAAGTTCAATATGAAAATGATTTAAAAAGGCGTGGCGTTTCTCGATATTGGACTTCAGCACCAGACAAATTAGAGAAGAAGACTCCTTTGCAAACCTGTCGATCATGGTCTGTTAACATAGATTACTGCTTTTTTTTTTTTTTTTCTCTAACTGGTGGACTTGACAAGAGACCAGTTCCTGACTTAGAAAAAAAAATAAAGAAAAAAACAAGAGGGAATGTAACTACAGCCAGTGATAAGGTGGTTTCTGCAAAGCCTGTCGGGGCATTATTTGAAATTCAGATTGGTCATACAAAGATCACAGTCCTCCGGATATCGATTGGGGAAAAAAACAACCATAAAAGAAGAAGAAACCTCTCCAAACAGCCAGAACACGAGGCCAGATCATATTTAAATCATTTTCTTTTTTTCTGTTCATTCCATTTCTTGTTTTCTGTGATGCTGAATGAATGCTAAGGTACATCTTTGTTTAAAATGTTAACACAATGTCCCATGGTCTTTTTCATTTGTCTTTTTCTATTGTGTCACAATGCTGATAATCCTTTGCTACAAACATACAACAAATTCTTAGTTACAAAAACCGTAAAAAACAAAAAGGAAAATAAACACTATTTAATTACGACCGCTGTTATTGCAGAGCCAAGATATTGCAATAAACAATTGGCTTCAGTTATAAGACCTTGGATTACAATTGTAATTATGGTACTAGTAGTGCTTCATTGTAAAAACTGCAAAATTTTATTTTGAATAGTTGTGTTTCAGAAATGCAATGTTTACAGACAGAAAGGAGAAGAAAACCAGTCTGGTATTCTTTCCTTTGTAAAGTTGAATTTTATTGATGTATGACACACTTTGATACATAATTCTCAACCGTCCTTTTTTCCCTAATATATTAAGAGTTTCCATTGATGCTTAATGTAATATTAAACACAACAATTATGCTACAATCTAAAAAGAACGATCTTGTTTTGGTCCTGCGGCTCAGTGACCAGTAAACTCTTGGTCCTGTGGGTTGAGTCTCGTCAAGCATTTACAGATTTAACTAAACTTGAAACGTCAAATTTCTGGTCACTGTCCACTAAAAGGTTTGAAGAGATTCATTCCAGTTATTTTTCGATGTTTCTAATCCAGTTTTTATTTTTCACTACAGGTCTGATTGGTAAACTGACTTCTTACACTGGCGCACAGTTTGTGCCCATACCTTTTTCCACATTGTGCTCGACTCTGTTCGAGTAACGGCATTATTTTGTCCTCTACCTGATTCCAAGAAATAAGAACTACTTGTTGTGGTGCTCCTAAAGCTGTAGAATATTTCTGTTATTGTTGGTTACTTCTCTGGAGTTTGTTTTTTATAATTAATTGTTTTCTTGTTTTTCTTTTTTTAAAGAATTGATGATTCATTCATAAAAGTGCCCCTCTCTTTTCCTTCCCCCCATTAAAGCCATGGAATCGTTACCTTCTTGGATCACTTACAGGTTTGCTTCTCCCCCGGAAATGTGCTTTCCGTGACACAAGGGAGCGGAAGAACTCAAGCACCTTGAGCTCCCCCGGTCGGTACTGGATATTAAATCGAAGGGTCGAAGCCTTAACTTTTTAAGTACACGCTACGGACATCTGGGCTTTACAAGTGTGTGTTCGTACACAGGCGTCTACGGTGGATGACACTACAGATAATGTCACGGTGACGGCTGGAAGTGAGGACGGAATATGCAGATGGGTGGACTGACACAGATGGTTTCACCCATGGAGCAATCTGAAGCAGCTTTGGTGTAATCCGTTTTGCATAAAGGAAAAGAAAAACTAAACAAACTGGATGTGGCTCACGGTTCTCCCTCTTGCTGAATATGAATGCTCTTTGTTCAAAGTGTGGCTACTGTATCGAGCCTTTTTTTTTTTTTTTTAATCCCACATGATCTGAGGATGTTCGGGGCGGGTTCAAGCTTTTTTTTCTTTATTTTTGTTACCCCTTACTTTTTTTATTTCGACCCTGGACTATGTCCACCATGTATAGTCCAAGCCAACTTTTTACAAAAGAAAAAGATACTAAAAAAGAAGTCTATGGAAAAATACATTCAAATTGTTCTGTGCAATAAAGGTAATATGCAGATTATTATTTTTTTTTTTTCAATTAACAAAATTTTGTTGATGTTGAATTGTTGAGAATATGGTATGTTGTATTAAACAATCTATGGACTTTTTTAAAATATGTGGTTCTGGTTTTGATTTTTTTTTTTATATTTAGGTGAGGAATTTATTTTTTTGAAATTATTTGGAATAAATCCTTGTTGAATAGAAATATAAATTAATTAAATATTTAACAATATGCCACTTTTTGATTATTGTGTTAAAATCCAGCAAGTTAAGATGTGACTGCAGAGCCTTATGACATAATTTGTGAAACTTGAACACTCTTTCTGGGTCAGTACTGTCAAGAATTTAAGAAGAACCGCAACAGGGGGAAGTAAAAATATGTAGAAAACCTGACAGGCACAGAAAAAAAACTGGAAAAAGAACAAAATTTTCATTTACTTTCCAATTCAAATTTATGAACTTTTTTTTTGTTGAGATTTATAACAAAGACCCACAAAAATCCACATAGTTTTCAGTCACAATATGGAAAATTTTGAACAAATAAAACTATTAACATTAACTTGACCTTGATGATCTAATGCAAGCTAAAGCCTAATTCACCTATCAGGTGATGGTTTTGAAAGTCATTGACCAAATTAACAATTTTCAGTGATGTTTGGGGTTTTTTGTGATTGAACGGCTCATTATATTCAGACAGAAAGGTAATTTACCATAATATGTTTTAGCTCTAAATGACTTGTTTTCAGGGAAAATTGCAGTTCCCCGGCTTTGCTTCTCAACATTAATTACCCACCATTAGAAACGGATCACAGTCTTTCGAATACGTTTAGGGAATATTAATAATTTAACTCAGTAAAATTAGAGAAAATAGCTTTTTCCATTAATTAAAAATTTGATTGTGGGATATGGCTCGGCTGAACATGCGCAAATAAGCATATTCTTAAAAAAAAAAAGAAAAAGTGATACAAAATTATAAATTCCTTGTGGACAGTTCAACTTCATAAAACATTTCTGAACTCTCTTAGAACTCCATGGGAACATTTGACATTCTTATTTCTTTTTACTTCAGGTTGTTTCTAATGATGCTCATGCATGTAGTGAGTGGAAAACAAAAACACAAAGAAGTAATGGAGACTCTTCCTTGTGTCCTGCCTTTTCTTTAAAGCTTCCTTTTATTCTTCCACTCGTTTGTTTTTCTTCTGTCCTTCCTTTTGACATTAGCTACGTCATTTTTGCGTTGTCCTGCCTTTCCTTCTTTTCTCTCTCATTCCCTTTTGTCATTTTTTTCCTTTCTTGTGCCCTCGGTTCATTCCTTCTCTAAATCCTTAATTCTTTATTTTCTGACTTCTGTCGTTCGTTTTGACTCCCCTGTATCCTTTCATCCTTGTTCTTCCTTCTTTCACTTCATCTGGGCTTATGTGCAATATTAAGTCAAATTAAGTGTTCAAATTAAACTCTTTTCTTTTTCCATGTGTTGAAAAAAAAACCAATTGTAGAACAATATATATAAAATGTATATATAATGACTACAGTACAACAAAGAGCCACTGAGTCATATTTTTAATTCACTTGAATCAAAATTAGCAACTAACTAAATAAGGACACTTTTCTAAATATAGGGTTTCATCAGATTTCTCAAAAAGAAAATTAACGACAGTAACATTTCTAATGATATTAAGCTGTTAAAAAGAGTAACATGTTTAGGAAATGTTGAATTATTGTGTTTATTACATAATCTAGAAATAACTTGGACTACTGAAGAAATAAGTCACAGAGTTTAAAGAACTATACCTGCTATGGATGGTGTTTTATTCATTTATTCACTCTTTTTCATAAGTTCAGCCCCTCAGGTCAGGGATGTATATTATTTTTTGGCCAAACCATGCAAGTAAAAAGATTTTGCAGTCAGGGTCAAAGCTAAAAAAAAAAAAAAAAAATTATATTAATGCATTTTTATTTTATTCTTAATTGTATAAATATACTTATTTATTGGGTTTCCCACTTTGTCTTGACTAAAGTCGATCACCCGAGGGGGGCGTCTCCCCCACTTAGGAACGCCCCTGCTGGTAACAGTTAGTTTTACTTCCTGCTTAATTAATGCTCGCTCTAATCTTTTGAGTCACAATTTATTCATTACATAAGGAGCGGTTTTCAATATTTTCGCTCATATTATATGTTTTGCTTCTTCATATAATTCAACCAATCTCTATTATGCACCCGTTTGGCCCAGAAATAACAACACACGTCACAGTGAGGTTTTCTCCTCGTCTGAAAATGTTACTCCTATTTCAGACAATCCCAAAAATGTAGAAAATGTCACACACGCCACATGATGTGAAGATTTAAATGTAATAAAGTTGCGTAGCAGCCCCTTACCATGTTCAGCTTTGAAAATCTGACCGACAGAAACAGAAAGTCTTTTTTTTTCGGGTTCGCCCTAAACCCAAAGGGAATTCAGGCTTTTTTGATTGAAGGTTTTACACATGTATTCTAATGGGCTGTGATTTTGAAGAGAAAATCCGCTCCCTAGACTGTGTGGAGCTGTTTCTTCGGCCCACTGCTTACCTCTGAGGGGGGGGGGAGTGCACAGGAAGCAAACAGAACCCTGTCATGTTTCAGTAAAAGTCCGAATTAAAGTGGAAACATCCTCTCGTTCGGGAGTGAGCGGTGGCTTGTTTGGCTACTGGGGGGGCTATCGAGTGAATTTCTCTTGCAGGCATTGTTTCACAAACTGGACATGGCAGTTTATATTGCAGCGGACTCCCACTAACCGAATCAAAAGGTTAAAGGGGGCCGGCGCATGAGGCAGAGCACAGCAGGTCTGTGTTTATGGCACAGCTGATAGAACACAGCTTGAATGATAAAGACTCCTTTTCCACACATCTTCAATTACAAAAAAATATATATTTCTGATTTAAAAAGACTTCTGGTCGCTTCAGGTTTCACACTAGTGGACTTTATAGAACCATGTTTTACTGCAACAGTAGCTGCAGGTCAAGTCTATACCAGACATCCACATTCTTTCACAGTCAACATGTTTCAAACCTGGATGACAAAAAGAAAATGTGTGTAATTGTGATGTGGATTTAGAAAGATGAGAATTAAATTTGATGTTTTTAGCCATTTTTTACAATGAAACTGATAACGTTGGTGTGTTGTTTCACTTTAATCTCTCAAATAAAAGCCAGTGAAACTGTCTACATGGTTTATTAGAAAAACGACTCAACTAGTGTGTTCTTAAGAATGTTTTCACACCTGATAGTCTGAGAGACTCCATTAGATTGGGAACCAAAATTGCAGTATTTGTTACATTTTCAGCTGGTGCGGTTCACTGTAACACTGCACTGTGTCAAACGATCCACACTATTGAAAACCTGTTCACCTCCTCACCTGTGGTGGCGCTGCACCAAGAACCACTGAATGAAATGACACAAAAACCTCTGAAGAAGACATGAGCGCAATTTCCTTCTTCGCAAAACAAAAATGGAGGGCCGTCATATTTTAGCAGTTGTAGGATCATGAATCATTTCTCCTGCTAGCACTAGACTCTTGCTAGTTTTTGTTGTGCTTACCCATAATTCCCAGCACTCTAGTTTGCTTCCTGCGTTCAGAGCAGTCTCCGGTCTACTTTCATCTAAACCGCCCCAGAGTTCACTTCTACTGAACAGAGATCTAGGTTTTTAGGTGAACTAGAAACTGATTTCGCATTCACACCTCCCCAAACAAACCAGGCTTTCTAAGCAGACAAACTAAAAATTGATTAAAGAGCCATCATGAAGACAGAGGAACACAGCAACGCGTAAGTTGTGCGGAAAAGTTAATTTATAAAACATCAGATTGGCGCATCAACCCATCATCTGAAAATGGAAAAGAGTGTGGCACAAACACAAACTTATCAAGACATGGCCGCTCGCCTAAGCCACCTGTCAAGCCTGGCAAGAAGAGCGCCGATCAGGAAAGCAGCCAAATCGCCTGTGGTGACTTTGGAAAGACAGAGATCCACAGTTCAGGTGAGTGAGCCTGTCGATAGGACAGTATTAGTCACGCTATTCACAAAACCAGCCATGATGGCAGAGTGGTAAGACAAAAGTCTCAAAACCTTCAGAGAGAAGTCGCTCGGGTCACATGAGAACAACATGACCAAAATGAAACACTGTGACAGAAAGCTAATATCCTTAACACACTTTCTCCACACCGTATCCATGGCGATAGCAGCATCAAGCTAGGCACATGCTGTTCTTCAGCAGGGAGTGAAAACCTGGCAACGGTTAATGAGAAGATGGCAGCAGCTAAAGACAGAATCCTAAACAATGACCTGTTAAAGACCAAAGGTGAAGGTTTATCTTTTAAAAGAACAATAAACCTGGACACACAAGACCAGATAAAAAGGTTCAGTTCACAGAACATTTGAGGTTCAGACCTAAATCTGACTATGAATCTACAGTCTCCTTCAATACATTATACCATTCTGTATTATTGGGCTAAAGAAATACAGAAGACAAACAGTTTGAAGTGAAAAGTGGTTTGGCTGCTGGGTTTATGTCTGATGAAGCGACTTAAGCTGTTGCTTTGAAGCAGAGAGTTGTGCATACACGTCCCCGAACTCAGCTGCTAAGTTAAAAAAAAAAAAAAAAAATTTACCACCTGATTTCCCTCATCTGCCTTCACTCGCATGGCGTTGACTGTTATCGGTTTATTGTTTTTGGCTGGACTCCGGGGTTATCGAGCGCGAACCAGGCCGGCGTCCAAGAAGACGATCTGTTGAGGCCGAATTTGGCCTGTGCCATATGTCACAACCAGACAAGCTCTGCAGGTGACTCAATGTAGGCTTTTTATTTATTTAAAGACCACATGAAAGAGTCATGAACTCCCAATTCAAAAAATAAAAAAAAACTCAAAGCTAAACCATCTGCTATTAAATCTTTTTTTTTTTTCCCGCTAAAATCAACTCCCCCGCTGGCAGATGTCTATCCCGAACAGATCGTTTGTGCTCGCTTTTACAGAACAGCGTATTGTTTCTAGGCAGATGTATTACCAAGGTGATCTGGGCAATTATTGCCAAGTTAAAATGGGCGAGGAGGTAAGGGGCCATTCGGTTCCATAACGCCGCTCCATTTCCAATTCTCCTGCTCCAGTCCTGAATATGCCACGGAGAAATAATTGAGACCTCAGTCGCTGTTTCACCTTGAAGTAACCAGTCTGAAAATAATTTGGCTGCTGCCTGCTCGCCTCAAGGACAGCGGGCTGCTGAAATTTGATGGGGTAGCTGAGACAGGTGCCGCTGTGAGATAGACGATGTGATCTGATGAAAACAGCACAGCCGGGCTGCTGCTGCCATTTGTCAGCATTGTTCCAAGATATCTGCAGGTGAGCATGGGTTTCATTTTTCATTATTTTCTCCATCTACCTTCTGATATTGTGTTGGTTTTTTTTTTTTTCAATGGAGGCCTTCCATCATTTTAACTCCGTGATCTTAAAGTCTCGTCGTAACGCCCCCCCCCCAAACACAATGACAACAGATAACGTGCTGCCGGAGCACAATCAGGAATGTTGGAACATGTGTTACGAGTCATTGGACCGGCGGGTCGAGCCTTTACGTTCTTCATTTTCTGTTTCAACACATGCAGATTTAAAGAAAGCACAGATTGGAGATGTTTTAGAAATGTAGAAGTTTAAATGAGACAATATCAGTGACAAAAGGAAATTAGAGGTGGGACATACTGCATATTTTGGTGTCAAACACAGGGTGTTTACGCCGTGATCCAAGTTATTATGCAAGTGATATTTTCTCTAATATCGATCTAATACTGATACCGACTTGGTATCAATATTTTCTATATTTTGGATGGATTTAATATTTAATCAAAGTCGCTCTCAAAACTTCAGTCCTCAGAGAATGAGTGTAAGTCAATTCTATAGTCTTTATTTCTTTTTTTTATTATTATTCTTTTAGTCAAGTGAAAGTTTCCTCAAATGCTTCTTTAAAGTATCTGTAAAACTGTAAGACCGATTAAGGCATCCTACAGCTTCATCCAGCTCAGATTAGACTGACTCAACTTTCTTGCCTCCTTTCAAAGCAGTTGCCCATCAATGAAAATAAATAACGCATAGATAATTATAGGTGCGTTTATTTCATCTTTTAAAAAGTTAACTTAAAGTTTATCAATCACCGATACCAGGGATACTAATCATAAACGTTTCCTTCAAAAACACAAATGAAAATGAACCAGAGTAGTATAATCATTACTTTCTGCTCTTTCAAGCATCTAAAATAATTAAAGTATCCAAAAGTGCAGCTTCCTGAGACAGAAGTAACATCTCTGCAGAGGTAACAATGGCGCAATGGGGCAATTTCAAAAGTCTTATTTTAAATTCTAACATCCTAAAAGAGAACCATTAAGGAAGACTTACCAATGCACACTAAAAAAAGGACTGTGATCCATCCAGCTGTTCTGCAAGACACTTATCCTGTGAAGTAAAATAGAGTAGATGTCAGGAAAGCAGCTGAATGCCTCAGAAATGACTTTCTTTTTGCAGAGCCTCGAGGATGAACAATGCAACAATGGCGAGGCGCCACGTTGCTGCAGAGACATTACGAATCTAAACTGTTTTGACTTCTTCAATAGACTCACTGCAGGAGCCCACAGATGATTCTTCTTCTCATTCAGTGAGACAGAATCTCCCAGCTTTAGTCAGTGTTCAAATATTCAAAAAGGAGTCATGAGCACAAAAAAAAAAATGAAGAAAAAAAAAAGACGGGGGTGAGAAAATCCTCGCTTCTCCCACATTACACTGCAGAGAAAAGCCCTGGATATGCCTCGGCTGTCTGACAAAATACAGTGTTAGAAAATCCTGTTTTTGTTCTTTTCAGACTGAAACTTTTTTTGCATTAGATTCTGTATGTGAACAGGGGAAAGAAAAAAAAAAAGATTTATTATATGCAGATGCAGGTGGGAAAGGTAATTTGTTTGGTTGCTCAATTTGAAAAGCCAAACAAAGATTTATTACCTACAGAGGGGATGTGTTTCCAGTTTTTTTTTCTTCTGTTAATTGTGATGATTATGGTTGTTGGCTAAAGAAAACCCAAAATTTAGCTTCTCAGAAAATTGAAATATTACAGTAGATCACAGAACATCTTCTATTATTTGTACTATTAAAAATACTGTCAATTTATCTTCAGATTGTCTGAGTATCTGATTTTTTTTTTTTTTTACTTTTCATTAGCTTTAAGCCACAGTCATTGAAAATGACTGTGGATATCTGTTCTCATCAATTAATTGAACAGATATCATTTGGAAGGGATATAAATTGTGACATGGAGTAAAATTAGACACATAAATGTGCATAATGTGGGACATATTTGGACGAGACAATTGGGGGTAGGATTTAATATGCTTTTTTTTTTCATCCTACTCTGAACTGGATATAAATTTTTATTTTTTTGTGTTTGATTGTTATGATTTGTTTTCCTAATTATTAAATTTTTTTCTCTGCCATTTTACATGTTCAAAATAAATAAAGGTTTCATTTCATTCATAGGCAGAAATTAAAACATTTGCAGTTTGGATTGTTGGGAAGTGGAAGACAGATGTTACAGGCCTGAACAGACTGCAGTGTTTCTGAAGCTTCAGCCACAAACCTACATGAGTTTGCTGAAACATTCACTCCCAACATCAGTTTTTTTTGCGAGGATGTGTGTGTCCAAACCCAGACCTCATACAACAGCAATAAGCCGTGGTTCACCTCACATCGAAACGTCTGAAGCAGCCCAGGAACAAACCGACCAAAGAGATCCGAGCGGCTAAAAGAATCTACAGCGAGAAGCTGAAACACGTCTTCACAGCAGACGACCTGACATGTAGACGGAACGATCTGAGAAAACACTGCTAACTACACGCGCCCATGCCTCCATCCTCGCCTGGCAGAAAACCTTAGCAGCTTCTGCTGCAGGTTTGAAAAGCAGCCGTTCACACCTCCCACCAACGCGTCCACATCTCACTCTAAAACACAAGAAGCTCCCCGTGCAACAAACGCCCTCAGACCCCCCACTAGGAATTAATATGTTTGAAGGAAATGTAAGTAGCCTCTTTCATTATCAGAAGACCAGAAAAACTTCGAGACCTGTCAATTATTCCTAAGATCGTGCGCTGACCTACTGGCCCTCCATTTTTAGCGAGGCTACGTTTACACGAGACCGCTGTCTGGAAGCTCCAGGTACTTTCGGATCCCGATTTGGGAATTGTTCCACGGTTAGACGAGATCGCTGTAGTTGCCATGCCAAGCCACTATACGGCGCTGTGATGTTAGCCTGTCGCCAAAACGTGCATTCGCTTTTGACCCTTAGCTTCCACCTCATCGTAAAGAGTAACTCATCTCCCATGAACGAAGAGCTCATGTAAAACATACACTCCAATTAAGAAATCTGTGCTAACCTGAACAGGTTTAAAGGCAGCATTCTGTATTTTCCAGGCACATAGTGACATTTTATAGGATAATCAAGCAACTACAATAGCTTCAGTCACTGTAAAAACTCTCTCTATATAAAATATGACTTAAAAACAATTGACTTCGAAGTTAAACCATAATAAAAATATTATGGTTTAACCGAAGAGTCTTACTTTGGCTTTGTTTACACAAGACTGCTGGTATTTCTGATGCTGATTGGGGAAAAGTTCCACATTTAAACAAGATGACCATCACCATGACACCTTAAATCTGCTGTAGTTGTCATGCCAGGGCACTGGATGGCGCTGTGATTTCCTGCTACCACACTGAAAAAAGACGGGAGCTGCAACTTTGAAAAAAATGTAGTTAATTTTGTAACATATAATCAAACTAAGTTTATCAAACTTACTTTATTTACGCTTGCTTAACACGACAAGTTAATAAACTTGATATATTTACTTGGATAAACCTAATTTGATTCATTGTAACACATTTTCTCAATTTTGTGTAATTTAGATAACCTGCTTTCTCTTTTTCAGTTTAGCCCGCTTCAGCATCAGGCATATTTGCTCTAATTCGTATGCAAATCAATTAAAAAAGATATATATACAAAAAATATAGATATCTTTATTTTTTCATAATGAAAATGTCTTCACTGGAAGCTGAAGACAAAAATCTTTGCGTAATTTGGCAAGTGAAGCTCATTTCGATTAGTGCACTCAAACTTACAACAGTGAGTTGTGTGTGAGGACATGTCGTTACAAGAAGGTTGAAATGACGGCGTCTACATCAGCTCAGTCACACAGCCAATAAATTAGACTCTTTGTAAATAAGAGCACTTACTCCAGACTGACTTCGTTTCCTTCCAGGGGTACAAGAAGAGCTATCTAAATAAACCTCTTGTACTCAACAAGAGCATTTACACGAGAGAAAATAAAACCACTGCTGAGATTTCAAGGGAAACACAAAAGCAGCTTTAGCAGGTTGTTTTCTGCAAGCTGCACAAACACAATAGAAGCCTCTCAGCCCTCTGTTGACTCAGTACAGTTCAAGGAAGAAGTAACTGTTCTTTTTTTTTTTTTTGATCTCACATTTTCCACGCTTTGGATCCTAAGACAAGACGGCGCTACACGTGAAACAAGTGAAACTCACCTTGGGGTTTTTTTCCTTCAATCAGCTGCAAGGGACGTGGATTTCATTTGAGGTTTTTCATCTGGAATATTCATGTAATTCAGGAAGCCGTTTGCAGCTTTAACAAAGATATTGCACTTTGTGTAGTGGTATGTATCTTTTTTTTTTCTTTGCAACTGATTTCACTAGTAGCTAGTTATATTCACTTTTAATTCTGAAATAGATGCATATGTAAAAACAAACAAACAAAAAAAAAGCTTTAAAAAAGGGAGCCAATCACAAGGCAGTAATTGGCGAACGCAACCAGAACTCAGCAACATTATGTTCAGAACTCCCAGCATTAATAAATAAGGCAATTAATAAGATAACATGTAAAGAGAGTGAATAGGGTTCATGCGGAAAATGAAATTCAAACAAAATGTTGCTTGGGAGACTTAAATTACCAGCACCCTGTCTGGAGATTTAAAAGTTGTTCTACCTGCAAGTTGTGATAAAAGTTGCACGACAAAACACTGAATTTCTGGAAGCATTCAGTTACTGAAAATATGATTGTTAGTTTTCTGTCTTGATAAAATACTTGTAATTTTAGTTCATTTACATAATTTTAAACAGTTTGTTGCAAACAACAAGATAGCTGAATTTCACCAAGTGCCTGTTTTGCAAATGGTGGATTATTACTTTTAGGTGTCATGGTAAGTACTTGTGTTAAGCCAATTTGGTGAACACTTGACCTTTTTAACACAAAATCCAGCTTGTACAAAAAATCTTTCAAGTCAGGACTTGGTTAGTCAATTTTATCAACTCCAGTTCCCTTGCAGTTTTATTTAGAGGTAAATAAAAATACGAAAGTTTTTTCACCTTTCACTTTACAACAACTTTCATACTGATTAGGTGAAAGGCAACATCATCTTCTTGAGATCTGTTCAACAAAAAGCTGTTTGGTTCTGGTTGGTCAGTGGTTTCCAAAGCCATTTATTTACTGACTTTTCATATTTTCAGTGATTTCTAACAGTGGAATCTAAAGATTATACTGAAATTAGAGGATTTGGAGTTTAACTGATTAAACTAAACCTTAAACAAATATCAGCTGAATTAATAAATTACGTGTCGTTTTAATGTAGAAAACATTTCCTGCTCTATCCACTACATAAAGAGATCTAATCTGCGCAGTTGAGTGTCAATGAGTGTTCTCTCATCTGCAATAAAAACTACATGAGCCAAAATGTTCTGAAAAAAGCTGAAGCCGATTATTGATGCTGAACAGCACAGCACAGATGTACATTTTAATTCATTTGCTAATTCTTAAAAATCTGGGTTATTTCTCTCCAACCTGCTTGGACCTTTCAGCTGAGATTTCATGAACATTGTAAATTTATCGCAAGACACACTGGCAGTGTTTTCGTTAACCTCAACATTGCAAAAGTTGAAATAACCAAAATAAATTTGCTTACTGGAAACACGGCAGTTTTGAAAAATAAATAAATAAACTGTTTGCATCTTATTGCACAGACAAGTTTATTTACGTGTGGATTTTAATTTCATTTATTCAATGGAAACACAGCAATTGCAAAACATATTTATTTTTTGTGTTTGCAGAACATTGACAAAGATTTGTGTACATTTGACATGGAAACGGAGCTAATGTGCTACATGGACGAAATAAGCTAAGTCATGGAAAACAATTCTTTCTTTTTTTTAAATCTTGGGACAGCAATAATTCAAACGGGATCCACAGTACAACTTACTTTTCTTGTATGGCTGAAACTTAAACCTTTTGCTTTCCACAATTACTATTTATACACTTTATTATCAGAATAAAATACCTGTTCAGGCTGCACTGTTTCTTATAGATTCGAGTTTGGTTTTTGTCCTTGCTCTCTGCATTTCTAACACTGCTCCACAGCGCCAAGGATGTGCAAGAAGTTCGACTCAGCATTCCAGAACAATAGAGGCCGTTAGGTAGGAAGAAGCTGTTCGTATCCCGTTTTCCTTGTTCTGACAAGTTGTGTGACACATCCGACTGCTGGAACCAAGAGCTCCTGGGGTGAATTTACATGAGGACTTCATTCTTGACACATTAAAGAGCAACTCAAGCAACTTGAGTCCTATGATCTCTGCGGCTAAGACACTGTGTCTTAGCTGGCTGTGTATAAGCGGAGAGCTTTGAGTGTGCAGCTTGGCAACGCAACAACAGGAGCACACGCGTGTAGCTGAGATCAAACTAGTCTGACGAAAAGAAATAAGTGATGATGTCACTGCCTTAGTAAGTGCAAATCAGAGCGAGGGAGTTGCAGATACAGAAGCCCGGAAGGATTTCTGACTGCTCTAAAAAAGAAATAATAGTCATGCAAGAAGGATTCAGACTGAAATAAAGAAACACTAGAGCAGGCACGTAGCAAAAGGTCCCATAAGAAAATAAAGGTTTTCAAAAGCAATTACACAAATAATAGCTTTTATGTGAAATGTAAGTACACTGTTGACACCATTTTAAAAGACTGTATCACTGTTTTTCTTTTCTTTTCTTGTTTTCTTATTTTGTCTTACAAACATCTTGCATACCAGACATTTTGCACATGTGAACAACTCTACAGGCCAAAACGACTATTCTTCTTCTTCCTATGCATAGCGGCGGTAGAACAGTCCCGTTAACAAAATGAAACCTGGAGATGTAGAAGTATTCATTTAGTGCAGTGCTGCACACGGATCTGTTACCATAGCAACTGAGTGACAAGAGTTTTGCTTTCAAGCCTTAATGTTTATTTTGCAATCAATATCTCATAATTGCAAAAGTAACATCTGTATAAACACAGATGTGGTTGATTAGATAACTTGCAGATCATCTGTTCTACTGATGATCTGTCAGAAAGTCGTTCTGCGGGTCGTCTTGTTTTGTTTTTTTTGACTGAACCGAAACACGTTGGATTCCACTGCACAGCTCCATGTTAAGGTTTTCAAAGTCACGCTAACATAACTGACCTACTTTCCTCTCCCCACTATTTTTTCTTAACCTGTGAAATGTGATAACCTTGAACCTTATTGTTATAATTTTGACCCAAAGCACTGCGTCCCTTTTTCGTTTATATATCAAGTGTACATTTAAGATTTATCTTGACAGACTAAAGCAACAACAGTCACTGTCAGCAAGCCAATTTTTTGCCCTCCTTTTTATCTAAATTAACCCTTTATGCCCGATTTGATTCATGAATTGATTTGAAGAAAATTATCAGCTTTTGCTTTTGAAACTAACTTGAACTTAAGTGAAGCTTCTTATTGTTGAATGTAGCACATGCAAAATACATTTTTAATATGCAATTTAGCAATATTCTGATAATAATATTCATGTTTTCATAACATGTAAGGGAGAAATCATCATAATTAATCAAAACTGCAGATGGGACTGGAGATGGAAATTAGCCACCTGGCTATAATCGGATGTATCCACATGTAAACATTAATGAATATGCATGGCGCCATAAAAAAAAAAAAAAAACTTGAAGCAAAGACTTTAATACATCCATCTGTGTGTAATCAGTCTATATAACATATTTCACTTAGTTACAACATTCCCGAAATACAAGAAATTCAATAATATTCCGGTTTATTGTATGGATCTTTATGTAAACTTCTAAAATTGAAGAAAGTCACGAAAGAGAGAAAGTCACTTTCTCTCTTTCTAGTATTTAGCAAACAGAAATAACTTTGGTAACCCTAACTAACCTAAATCCGTATATTTAGTTGGATTTAATGCCGGCGAGTGTACATTGAAATATCACAATCCGACGATACGTTCACATATTTTACTGCACACACACATTCAAGACACAACAGAAATGTTTCATGGAACATCCCTCAGCAGATTAGAAGGTTTTCTTTACAGTCAAACCTCACACATGACACAATATCAATGGCTTTCAGTAAAACGTTCAAAGCAACGACATTGAGTTTTTCAGATAAAAGTCAGACTGACATCCACACTCCTTACAGCTTCATTAAAACACGCCGTTGAACGTGATAAAAAAGAAACATAAAGCCCAGGAGGTGAGCTGAGCTGTGGCACAGATATTCTTACAGCAGGGCTGGAGGTTTCCTAATATCTCACATTATCACCAAAACAATTTAGATTACTGTTCCAGAAGCACAGTGGAAAACTGCAATATCTCGGCTTCATGTGGGTAAGGCTCAGAAAGCACTAATGTTACTCCCTTTAAAGATATAATCCCTTGCTAGTTTTTTTTGTTTTCAAATTCATTTAAACCCAGTAAAAAAATACTGTATCATAGTGGGGGTAATGGCAGCCAATGTAGTAACTGATGAGGCTACAAAAGTTTGCTTTAAATCACAATCATGCGAGAGACAGAGAGCGAGAACATATGTTAATTATTCAATGATACAATCTGCCAAATGTCACATTATTGTGACTGCAGCAGCTAGGACTGCTGCTATGCCATATGAAGGACATATACACATTGCTGCTCCACTGCAGTAAGATTTGTATTACTAAATGTTACAGAAGCATGAGGGTGATCATTTAATCACGATACTGACATGTTCGTGTACCCTCAAGGGAAACCACCACGTGCCTGCCACCAGCTCGTGATAATTGTGTCGACATTTTCTGTCCTGTGAAAATATTTGAGCAGTTTTAGAAGCTCGATCTAATAGAAATGTGAAATGGGAACATTGTCCCAAAACAGAGTGTTTAAAGGCGGTGGTATGTAATCTACTGATGAGACGTGATAAAGTGTGGAAGAAACGTCAGCGTTCGTGCCGTCGTTGGTGCAGACTGGGACATTTCTGGGCCACGTTACGAAGGGGGAAAGAAGATCTAATTTGGAGGGATGGAACAGGTGGCGAAGCAATACAAACCCAGACCTTTTATTAACAGTCCCTAGTTTCACATCTGAGCAGAAAACGCTACAATTCCCAATCCATCACAAAGCCTCAGGGTAGCGCGGATGTTTTTATTCATCGGCTTCCATCGGGACAGAATAGCCTCTTCAGATTGTCTTGGTGTTAAGATTTATGCTTTTGGACCGTTGGGAGCGACTGAGGGGAAGGCTTTTTCTACCAAACTCTGATATGTTGGGGTCCATGAGTTTAATGGTTTTATTTATCTGTTTTCTTATTTGAGCACAATAAGGCTGTTTTCACACCTGATACTCCAGTAGACTCGGTTCCATTGGAGACCAAAATTGCAACATTTGTTACATTTTCATCTGGTGTGGTTCACGTTCGCACTGAACTGTGTTAAATGAACCAATTTGGAAAAACCTGCCCCCACCCCTTCACCTGTGGTGGCGCTGCACCAAAAGCATGCACCAGATTTTGATTGTGCATTCACACGTCTCCAAATAAACCGGACTTTATAGGCAAACAGATTAGAATTTGATTAAATTCACACCACCCATATTCGTGGGTGAATATGGGTGGTGTGAATACAACCTAAGTCTTGTAGTATTAGCTCATTCCTTTGTGTGTTTGGTTTCTTAGTTATGTTTTATCTTCTGTTTGTGTTTTGGGATTTAGTTTCCTTAGATTGGTGTTTTTCCTTTCTGTTTATTTTTATGTTAGTTTCAAGTTTTTCCTTTTGTCTAACCCCATTAGTGTCATCATTCACCTCCTCCTCTGTGTAGATATATCTCTCTGGTTTCGTTGTGCCTCATTGGTTTATCTGTGGTGAGGCTGATTTTCCTACTTGACGCTCTGCTCAAAACCTGTAAAGGTTTCAGCTACTGTTCATTAAAAAAAAAACGCAATTCATGAGATTTGCATTTTTGGAAACTTGTCTAGGGGTCTGATGAAACTAAAGTGGAACTGTTTGACCATAATAACCATTGTTAGGAAGAAGAAAAAGTCTATGTATACCACCTTAATTGTGAAGGACAGGGGTGGTCAGAATCATATAATGAGACTGTATTGCATTTAGACATCAACCAGGAAGTTGAAGATCAGGTGCAATTGAATCTTCCAAATGGACAAGATCCTAAGCATTCAGCCAAAGTGGTTACAAAGTGGCCTAAGGACAAAAAAGTCAATATTTTGATGTGGCAATCACAAATCGTTGACCGCAGTCCTATAGAGAATTTGTACGCAAACATGAAAAGTGACTGAGGCAGCGCACAAACCTGACATTAGAGCAGCAGCAATTGTCTGAGTACAGATTCCATGTGTGCTTGTGTGAAGTTAATATGCAGAAATTGACTATTTTTTACTCTCGCTATCACAGAGTTTTGTGCAAGGATCCATTATGGTTTTAAGAGGTTGGGGATGGTTTTACTTGCTGATGTATACTGACTTCAAGGGACATTAGATGTTTATTGTTGCAATTTAAAATTAATTTCTGAGTGAAAATGCAACACCTTGTATAATTCTACACTTAAACCAATACTGCAGTGTTAAGAACGTTTGCTTTTCTTTTCTTTGACTTTACTACCAAATTGAAGTTGTGGTCCTTGATTAATGAGCCAACCTTAGCTCTCACCTTTCACCATTTTCCTGTTTAAACTTCACCCTTTTCTTCTCATTAGAGGACTGGAACAATGGTATCAGCTAAAAAAGTCTGTAATTCATAAAAATAAGAAAGTATGAACAGTAATGGGTCCAGCAAAGTGAATCCCAACACTGTTAATCATTTTTATTACACTCCCACTGCCTCAAGATGAGCCAGAGTGTTACTGTAGAGTCCTTGTTTGTGGACAAGTATGGATATTGACCAAATTCAACATTTTTTATTTTGCCTGAAGTTACCTCGCAGAGATTAGTTTTCAAATTAAACTTCCATAACAAGAAGTCTAAGCAATCAGACCTTTCCCTGCAGTCCCCTCCTCCCATCCCATCCCACCCTCACAGCTCATTTCTTTGAGCAGGTTTAATTATCTTTAATGGCAAAGCCAGGCCTTGCATATCTGGTAAGAAACAATGTCCATTCCTCATAAATTCATTAGACTGTTGGACCTGGGTAAAAGGCAGTGCTCAAGGCAAGTCTTGTGTCATTTATGGAAAAGCCGATAATGAAGTTTGCCGCAGTATTTTGTTTTGATTAGACTGCTGAGACAATTACCCATTGAGACAAAAAAAGTAATTGTAATCAACCTGGATGATAATTATGAACATGATGAGGATTGGAAGTTTTCAGATGTGTTTTAGTAAACCCAGTAGTGAAAAACTTGCTGAAAGCAACTTGGAGTCAGACATTTTGTTGTGAATTAATGATAAAAGGTTTAATACAAATGTGTACAAAAAAATTTGCTACGTCTTCCCCCTCTATCTTAACCTTATTTCCTGTCTATTGATTGTTTAATAAAGGCCACTAGTGCCAACAAAATCTGTAAAAAGGTATTTCAATCTTTTTTTCAAGAACTTTTAAATAAACATAAAGCAGGGAACGCAACAATGTCACAGGCTCCATCTGAATACCCATGCTAGATTTTCCTGAACAGTTCTATGAAACGTTTTTCCTTTTTCAGGTTTGCTTTCGATTTAATTTTACCAAGATACCTAGTCTCATGTGCTAGTTATTGTACTTCTTCAATATTTCTCTGCTGGCCTGGATACATTTGGCAAGCTGTGGGCAATGCAGGCTAACCTGGGCTCTGGAGGGCATGCTGTTCCTCGGTGGGGTGACGATGTGGCCTACCTCCCTTGGTCCTCATGAGTTGAAGCTACTGCCTGTGCGATGTGTTGGAGTTTCTCGGGGTAGGGGCGGGTCTCTTGCTTGGTGATACCTACCTTCTTGCCGGGGGTTTTCACAGAGATCACATCCTGACTAGGTCGCAGGAATTTGGTGCCTTGCGTCTTACCTTGTGCTTTTTCCGCTGTGGCTCTTTGGCCAATGAGCTGCGGCTCTTTTGGTCCACAGATGACTTACCTCTGTGTGGGGTGTATCAATGCTCTGGGGGTAGATAGAGGTGACGTGTCTGCGACCGACCAGTGTTAGGTCCAACTGTTCTTCGGTGCTCTTGAGGATTGAGTGTTGCAAGCTTTCCTCCTTTCTCACCACTTTAACAATGGTGTACCTCGAGGTGACAGAATCACCCACATACACCCACTCAACCAAACCACTTTTACTTCAACACGTACGCTCATCCACACAAGGTCATATGGTGTTCTGTACAATCAATGTGGTTTATGTACTTGATGCTGTTTGCAGTTTTAATTTAATAAACGCAATCAGGCTAGCATCTTCAAATATCCTTTTTGTTAGGAGGACATCTGCCCTGACACGTCTAGGCAACCACTTTCTCTATATGGTAGGCTATGTCTGAAATGCAAAGATAACTTGAGGAAAAAACAAGCTACTCATAAACTTTAGTGTTAGTTCTGGCTAGTCACATTGGCTTTAAATTAAGGTTAAGGATACCATCACTTTTGATGTGAAAGAGGGAGTCTTGCAAACTGAAGCATTGGTGTAGGTCTGTCAATCACTGTCAAGCACTAAAAGTCGAACATGTTATCACAACCAAGAAATTAAAAAAACATCCTGCGTACCGCAATTTAGGTTTCATAACTCAAAAAATTGATTTTACAATGCAAAACTCTACTTTTAAGCCTTTTAACATCTCGTCTCAGGCATGCCATTAAACCCGTGTTTTTTTGTTGTTTTTTTTGTTTTTGGCATTTCAATTATCAAAAAGAGTAAATGACCAAAAAAGGCATCATTGTGCGATCAGCAGCTCAATCTATACTCTCAGAGAAGTGGGCCATTGTTCATTGAGACAATAGAGGCCAGAAACAAACAGTTTATCGTTCTTTGCAATGTTAAATTATAATCTTTGAAGATATCACCATGGGTCTGCATGGCTGTTAACACTTGATACAGAATTGTGTAACTTTTTTTTAAATACATTTTCTGACGTCAAGTCAACTCAAAGTTTATTTATATAGCACATTTACAACAACCTCAGCTGACCAACGTGCTTCACAACGTCACAGGTACATAATATGTAATATATATGTATATATATATATATGTATATTTATCAAAAAATGACAACTCCACTTCTCTCAAACATTTAAGAAAATAGAATTTAAACCAGTTATGGACTGTAGGAAGACATACAATGCAGGAATAGCAAACATAAAGTTATAAATCACATAAGACTGACAGATCGGGTTAATCTTGGCTGAACTGTTAGACGTTTTCATTTACTCTGGCGGTTTTATAATATAGCTCAACGCAGCCACATTTATGATTACACCGTCTACACTTATTAATAATCCTTGCAGAAAGTTCATCGACAATTAACCTTGTTATGTTCACAAATATGCATTGCTGTTGCTATGCGTACCTAATAACAGGTTAAGCTTTAAATTGATATTAATCCACAGACTCAATGAAGAAATAGCTGAGGACTGTGTAGTTGAACACTTGCAGACAGGACGTCGAGGTGAAGATGGATGAGTTTTACAGATTGCAGATGGATGAGTGAATGGGCAACAAACTACTACTAATTTGGAGAATTAGTACTGTTTCGGAGGTCTCTAAAAACCTGTAAAACCTGTGTATAACGTCACCAAACAGTCCGTCAAATTGGTGTCTTTGTTTGAAAGCTGGCCAAACAAAGCTAGGTGTGAAGCTGCAATACTGTCAGTTTGGTGGTTGTGTTGTAGTTCACTCAATATTTTAAGTTTTTTTACAAAAAGAAAAAAATCTATTAATTAGTAAAATACTTTTTGTGGATATATATAAGGTGTACCTTGACTAAATCAGTGCTGTCTACTGTTTTTAAGTAAATCAAATTCAAAAATTGAATTCCCAAATTAAATGTTGTAGTAGCTCATTAATTCAGATTCTTCAAAGAGGTATTGGAGATGGTGACATACCGGTGAATCGATACTCTTAAACGAGGCCCTGTGCCGTTAGCAATAGTGCTAAACTAGTTAGCCGAATACCTCTCAAGCAGCACAAAAGCACCAAACACACAACTCTGTGATGCAAAGCAAACCAAACACATATAAGTATGTGCATACAGGGCTAGTCTACACCCACACACCAATCTCTTAAAAGTTTTGTCCCATTAATCATCTAAAAAAAAAAAAAGACGAGAGAAAATGTTCCCAGGAGACCGTATGACTCCTCTTCCATTCACTCGTTTGTATTGAGTGAATGGAAAACTGGATCTTTTAGGTCACGGCGCTAAAATATTCCAAACAGTTACTTTGTCTTTTGCACATTTTAAACCAAATTAGGAAAACATACAAATGCAGGTAATCAAAACAAATGAACGTAGTATTAATAAAGTCAAATTACTCAGGATTACACCCTGCAACATATGCAGCAGCACTAGGTATACATTTCCTCCATCTTCCTTAATCTGCTTAATACAGCACAATTATCCCTGAAGTTTTATCTGCTGCGTAATTTTTAATACTTTCTGCTATGCAGCTACATTAGTGCAGAATTTTTCATATTAGGGAATTATATTCTTACCTAGTTTTTAAAAAATATATATGTTTTTGTTCTTGTCCTGTTCCATGGCGCCCCTAAACTCCTGGCACCCTCAGCATTTGCTATACTGCCTATTGCCTCCATATCATGGGTCTATATCACATAAAACCCCAACAAAATACACTGAAATTTGAGGTTGTAATGATAAAATGTTTAAAAGATAAGCGAGTGAACATTTTTGGCAAGGTATAGTATTTGTGGTTTAGAATTTGCTTTTGTTTATATTATCTTTTTCACAGTTGAAAAAAATAAGCACCACTTGCACAGGATTTCTTAAAATAACTTCAGCATTTTAAACATGGACTTTTTTTTTTTGACAATTTCTCCACACTGCTTTTTTTTTTTTCAAGCTAGACTAAAGCAGTGACATGCTTGTGCAGAGAGGACCGCATGTGTGCTAAGTGTTTCCAGGGTGTTTTACAGTTCATGGCCCTCCAATGTGCTGCTACGTTTTTCACACCCAGGAATCATGCCTCAGGTAATCCTTTTAAATATCGCCAAAGTGTGTGCGCGTGTGTGTTTCTCGCCTTCCTAAGTGATCTGAGGTACCATATCTGTCGCTAATGCCTGTAAAATCAGGGATAAAATGTTAAATAAGTGGTGACAGAACGCATTCTCCCTTTCAGTATAGGGGTTTAAATTCGGATTTGTGTTGGGGTGTGCGCGTGTGTGTCAATGTTAAAGAAACAACAACTAAAAAAAATAGTAATAATAATAATCTAGAGTCCAAACATGTTTTAAGGAAAAAAATGACTACGGCTGACAAAGCGCATTTATTGTACATATCATGTGGTGCATTTCTTAAATATTGCTACAGCGCGTCGACGCAATTGCCAGCCAGAGTAAAGATTGAACTTTTAATGAACTCCAGGAAATTCGTCTTTTTGACACATCCATTGCATGGAAAATTCTTCAAATGAAACAGCAACCGGGAGCAGACCTGCCAGTTGCATGCTTGGAACATTTTCTTTTTTCCCTCACACCATCAGAAAACAGAATAGAACAGTGGTTATCTTGCATCTGTCAGTCTTTGCCTCTTTTCCTGCAGCTGCAACATCACCTGGCGTTATTCATTTTTTATAACCTTTGGTCCTTTCGGGTCGGAGAATTGTAGCTGTGACATATTGTCAGCGGAGTGCGGCATCGTTATCGTTTGTTTATGGATTTGTCAGCATTCACACCCCACGATGAACTGAGGGGGGAAAAAAATGCAACTTAGAACTTTCCTAGAACTTTCTTCACACTGCAAGAACGCAAAATCTTACCAAGTATTTTTTGGTCTAGTTGCTGGTGAAAATATCTTGGTATACTTGAAATAAGATTAAACTAACTTACAAGCAAACTTTCAGCAAGATATAGGAGTTTGTATTAAGCCAATAATTCCTCAATATTGATGAGAAGGTGCTAGTTTCACTGGCAGATTATTTCTCTTGTAGCAAGACATTTTTGCATAAGTGAAATAATCTATTAGTACCAGCAGGTTTTCATTGATATTAAGGAATTATTCACCTACTACAAACTCCTGTATCTTGATAAAAAGTTAATTATAAGTTAGTTTGGTCTTATTTCAAGGGTACTAAGATATTTTTTCTAGAACTGGACCAAAAGTACTTTGTAAGATTTAGTGTTTTAGGAGTGCAAATTAAAAAAATAAAAAATTAAACCCCAAGTATCACTTACACGCATTTAGAGATTTTGATTCAATTTCATTTGCAGTCAGAGATCAGTTAAACTGGATGGAGAGCTCTTACGTCTTGCGACGAATTCCTGATTGAATTCAGGTCTGGACTTTGACTGGGCCATTCCGACACATTAATATGCCAGTGTAGCTGTGGCTGTCCTGCTGTAAGGTGAACCACCATCGTCTTCTTCATTCTCTAACAGATTTTCTTCCGCACTAGTTTTACATTTATCAATTCACTTTAAACTGCTTCCCAGTTTATGCCGAAGAAAAGTCACCCCACAGCATGATGCTCACACCACTATGTTTTCAATGGAGATAGAACAAAGATTTCTTACATCAAACTTGTTGTTTTCAGCTCCACAACTGTACATCTCAACATTTTTTGGAAATGTAAACAAACCAAAAAAAATAATAATAATAATAAAAATTGAGACAATGGCTTTGCAGAACAAATGTATTGTCTATATATGTGGTATACGCATTTTGCATTGTGTTTTATAAAGACTGTGGCACAAATTTTTGTCAGATTAGCAACTACAGACCTCACTTAAAAAAGTGGGGGAAATACTCAGTAAAAATAATCAAAAGTACTTCCAGTTGCAGTTTTACCCACTAAAATCTTAATCAATGTTAACCAGTAATGCGATTTCATTTTCTCAACATTAATACCCTTGTTTTGTTGCTTTAGTCACGATGCTACTGAAAAGGGTTGAAAGCAAAAAGAAAAAAATGAAACACAGGATATGAGTCATGTCACTGATCATATTAATGTGGTAGATTCAAATGTGAATATTTTTCTCATGATTTGTTTGACACAGAGCAAGTTGCTCTTAGTAAATAAGAAAAATAAAAGAAGCAGGAACTTATTATTCCAGCAAAATTGTTGCTCCAAACAAACAGCTTTCATTTTAAATCACTGGTCACATTTTCTTACATGATTTTTTTTTTTCCATCTGCTATCTACCTACCAGAAAAGGCACAACACACATTTCCCCCCCCCACCACATTTCTAATGATTCAATTTTAAAGATGAAACGTCCCTTTGACCGTTTCCTCCTCTTTCTTACAATGTTACAGAAGAAGAACAGCTGCGGTAAAAAATAAAAAAAAAATAAAAAAGCACCTCCATCAGTTCTGGGATTATGTTTAAATGATAAGGTCTTTATCAGGTTTAAATCTCACCTCAAGAATACAAAAAACACACACCACAGATGTCCTCTGTGTCACTATTGAACAAAGTTCATGCCAAAATGAAAAGATCTGTGAAAAGGTTTACACTTATAAAATAATTAAAATCACACAATTTACAACGGTGTTTGGAAAATATTTACCCGTCATAAATTTCTTCAGCTCCTGTTTCTTTCTGTTAAATATTTTAGAACACCAAACAAATGGTAATATTGGACAAAATAAAACATCATACAGACATTATGGTTTATATTTATTGAGAGAAAATCCACCCAAACCAGCCGGGGCTCATGAAAGAAGCACATTCTTCAGTAAATCTAATAGCTGGTTGTGTCACTCATGGTAGGAATAACTAATATCAAACATTATGCATCAGTGATGCTAAATCATTTGTCGTCAGTCACAATAGAGGATTTTAGTTCATTTTGTTTGCTGAATTCACACGCAGGGTTAAGGGTACATTGGCATACAACACTCGGATATCTGGAGATTTTTCTACACCAAATGGGTTAACCAACACGTTCTCTGATAGGTTTATGCGTCAGATTTCACCAATCTGTCCAGACTTCCCAGACTGTGGCCTGGTTCTGGACCGAACACGTCTTGTCAAAGTCAGCGGTGGCCAACTCAGTGTGAGCCAACACAACTCTCAGATCCCCATTACTAAAGTCCTGTGACCTAAATGCTTCGCTTTCTCCACATGTAAAGTGTCTGGGATAGAGTGAATTATTCAGTGATGGAAATCATCTTCAAAAAAAAAAAAAAAAAGGCAGAGGGAAGAAAGTAGTACAGAGTGAAACGTGGGAATCTACTTCCATCCACCCGCTTGTTCAGTTCAGGAATACTTTATTTATCCCAAAGCAAAGTTAAATGTTTTCGTACCGCATATCACCCAAATATCTTCAAAGAGTCATTGTGGACATGATGCAGTCGGTACGATGCACCTCTAGTAAAAGTCAGTCTTGTATTGAATCTGAAAAGGCCTCTGACTGAAAACTGTTGCTATATGACAGTCTTTTGACTGTAGCCTGTCCTGGATGACATTATCGGTTGTTAGCAAGCACTGCTAATGTTAATCCACCTCCTTTGCTTTTGTCACTCCTGTTAAAGGTCAACTGACACCAGCCCTGTTTAGTCCGGTTTATCAAATTCCTAGTTAGATTAAGTAGAAAGTCTGGTTCGTCTGTGGCTGTGTGAAGTTTATCCTTCGTCTCGGTTTGGTTGAAGTGAACTGCTAAAATCTGAACCCATTCCATTTTTGTTTACATTTTGTGAGGAAGGAAGTTGCGCTCATGTCTTCTTCAGAGGTTTTTATGGCGTTTCCTTCAGTAGTTCTTGGTACAGCGCCACCACAGGCGAGAAGGGGAACTGGTTTATCAAAGAGTTTGGCTTGTTTGACACAGTGCAGTGTGAACTCACACCACAACAGCTGAAAATGTAACAAATGTTGCAGTTTTGGTCCCAGTGGAACCAGAACATTGTAAATGTGTCTGGTCTTATGGTTGGAAAGGTCTTATGAATCGGGGGTATGACAGAGTAGGTTTGAACTTCTCTCTTTGGTCTTTTTCTTTCCACCTCTTCTAGGCTCATAGTTTGGATAATATTTGGGCTTTTGAGATGCTAATCAGCTGCTCCAAGTTGTCAAAACAACACCACGTTGTCATGGTTACACATCATACCGTTCCAAAAGTAAAATTGTAAGAGCAAAAAAAATCCTTGCAGGATACTAATAAGGCCATCTACTCCTCAAGGGGTCGGTAGTTTTGTCGTCCATCTCCAGCAGTCAAAACTCTACAACCTTATATAGAGATGAGATAATCTCCATCTGACAGCATGCTAGCCCACTGATATATCATGGCGACGGTGGTGCTAGTCATGCAAGCAGAATGTGAGTCAATGAATGTAGAGCAGGTGACACTACCAAAAAAAAGGGTTCTAAAATTGTCTAAATGCCTTTTAGCCAGGCACCAGATGCCAAGCCGTTCCCAGCTCACTAAGCAGAGTCTGCGAACACGCAAACGGAACATAGGGAACTATTTTGGTCTCACGTAGACAGCGAGGGTGACACATGGCCTGACGCGTGGACACGGCAGCAAGCGGTGCGGAAAACATTACACAACGTTCAACCGGAGACACTGGGTCGGTCCTGCCTGCGTGTTTACAAAGAACCGCCAGTGTTTCCGCAGCGCAGCAGAGACTAGAGGAGAATATCCAGTGGAGTGTCTGTCTCACCCTGCAGCAGCGTAGGAGGACTGGAGCAGCAGCTTATGCCAGACTGAGGATTACTACCTCCACTCAATGCACACTCCAGTTCACAGCTCAAAAGCTTTCTATTAGATTAAAAAGCACTTTCTGTGTCATCATGAGCCTGATTGTTTTGTAGTCCATTTTTTTCCCTTTTTTTTTGGTTTTATTTATTTATTTTCTCTCCCTCCTTTTCCCTTTTTGTTGACCAGGTTCCAAAAAATTGTGAGTCATATTGTCGCCGTTTCTGTGCATGTTCTGTTTGCTGTTTTTGAAAAATGAGTCAGAGCCAACGGTGCATCAAAGATTGACAGGACAGACGAAGAGATGTGAACTGAATCAAAAGCAGTCCGGCCGCGCCAGATGAATTAGCGCGTCGATTCCTGCTGGAATCGCAGAAAAACATCTGGCAATGAGGGGAGAAGTAATGAGTGGATTATTTTACGATTTGCACCTGACACGTCAAACAGATCTTTAAAACATACAGCTGTCTAATACGGTCTTTGTTTGTGTGTCCTTTCATTGTATTGTCTGCATTTATTTGAGCTAGGTTAAACATCTAAAAATCCTGTTTTACATCAAACCGTGAAACACTATTCACACCCTTTGAATGTTTTCATGTTTTTAATATTGCAACCAAACAAATTGAATGTAATTCATTGGGATTTTACATTACAGACCAGCAGAACATGGTGTATGTTTGTGAAGCAGAGGGAAAACGATAGACGGTTTTTTTTTCCCAGGATAAAAATCTCTACATATCTGGGTCAATTTGAGATATCTATATATGACTTAATATTAGCTGTTAGGATAATATTATAATACAATCCTCGGCCTCTAACAGACATTGTCGTGTATTTAGTTCCACATCTTCATGCTCCCAAAGGTTTTTTAAAGTAGATCACTTCAGTAGAATTTTAACATCACTTTGCAATTATAAAGTGTTATATAAGATGTTAGTGTGATTTTTTTTGCCATAAACCCAAAGGTTTTTCTGGGATTTTCTGAAGAATAAAAAATCTAAAAGAGTGACAATAATTAGTTGCTACTTTTGCATCTTCTCTTTTTTCATAGATTATTATTATTGAGGCGCATCAGTCCAGCTTCCTGGCTACTGTTGTAAATGAATATCCAAGTTTATGGTTGGGTACTTTTGACATTTTTTTAAATTTTCACCAACATCAGATTTCTATCTAAGGTACAACAATGACATGGTTGAGTTTTGTCAAAGATAATAGTTAAGGACAAAAACAAATAAACAATCTTATGCTGTTTTTATATTGTTTTCAGTTTAAAAGACTAAATTTCATTATCATTGTCTGAACTAGGCTGAAATTTCTGCTATTTGTACTGTAAGATCAAGTGCTCATTTACATACAAGCATCATTTAAGCTAAAAATCTGTTTAGATTGAGAATATTTGCTTGCAGTGCAACACTGGTGAGTGTTAAAAATTATGCACTGTGCGCAAAACTTTGTTGATATTAACATCATTTTGGAAAAAACACAATCTCATGTGAACACATTTGTTTGTGCAAAAAGTCATTAAAAAAAAAAAAACACGGCCTCCAACTACTTCCTGTCGTCTTATTCATGGTTTGCGCCAGTGGAAACATCTAGTTATTGATCACGTGATTTGTGTGATGCAAATAAAGTGTTTCTCTTGCAGTTTTGATAAATAAACCAACTTAGATTCGGCCAAAACACACAACCTCATCCCAGCGCCAAAACCTTTAGTCAAAAAACCATTAAGCAAGTCTATATCCAATCAATCAATTACATGGTCAACGAAAAGGCAGCTAACGATCCCTGAAAAAGCATTTTTCAGCTTTTTACCGTGATTTTTAAATCACTATCTTCCATTGACAGCTTTAATCAGGTGTAGTTTTACACACAGCACCTGTAAAACTAAACTTGTAGTTATATTTCATTCTAAATGGTCCGTATATTCTACATTTGACAGCTACCAAGCAAAGGTTAATAAAAGTCAGTACTACTAATTGTATATAGTTTTAATTTTTATTTTGTGAGAAAAAAAAAACTAAACATGCCGTGTCATACTAGTTGGTTTAGATGACTCCAATATGCCTGTCAAACAGAAGAAAACTGATGCACACAGGCAACGGCGAACGGCTCAGTGCTCAGGAAAACGAAGCGCCTCGACAGAACAACGCTAATTTGGATTGAATGCCCACTTTGGATTCGGCTTGAGCTCATAGACCGGCGGCATTAATCGAGGGGCCTGGATCCTCCGTCAGAGCCTCCTGTCCTCCCCAGCGATCCCCCCCCACGCCCGGCCCTCTCTCCCCTCCTCCCAGTTAATAATGCCGCACATTATTTCCCAAGCAGATAGTCATAGAGCGTGAAATCAATTTAGGTGCAGAGGAGTGTGAGAACAAACCAAACTGGAGGAGAAACGTCTGAGTTTCAATATTTTCTCCTTTAATAACGCACTCTGGTCCTTCCATGGTTTAATAAACACCGAGGCGATGATGGAAGGACATGGTGGGAGTGGAGAGGGGGAAATATCACCTTTTGGTTTTTTTTTGTTTTTTTTACCAATGTGTGAATTGTCTTAATTATGCGTCGACTGAAATCAAGTAGAAGTTAGTGGAATGTCAATAAAAGCTTCCCTCTTGTGCCGTTCTCCGGCGTTGGGTTTGCGTTGCCTCTGTCGGATGGTGAGCGGGAGGCGGTGGAGGTGCAGCGCTGCACTCCAACCATGAATAAAGCACACTGACAAGCCGGCGTCATTTATCAGCGTTAGGTCCTTATGAAGGGAAGCTGGAAAGCTGAGCCAACAGTGACAGGAAAACATCCCCGCCGCCGAGAAGCTGATTGAAGAATCATCATCTGTCTGATTCTGCGAGTTTTAATGTGAGCCCTGCCTTTGTTATGTAAAAAAACAAAACAAAAAAAAACTTGAAAGAGTTTAAAAGGTAAATACAACTTTGGAGTCTGGGATTATTAATAAACCCCTCTCTGGGAAGTGTGTTGTTAGATGAGCTTATCTCTTTGTTTAATCCTGGGCTGAGTTTTCTCATTTATTTAATGCTATAAATAGCGTTGCATGTATCAACAGTGAGAGCATGTGGGTTTTCTAAAAGACAAAGAAAAAAAAATTGAGGTTACTGCACATACAGTATATTAATGTGAAGGGGGAAAAAAAGATTTTCTCTTTCTATATTGAATATTTTTCTTTCCTATGAAGTGTTGATGCACTTGGGGAAAACTTAAACTGTTTAGTACAGCTACAAAATAGAGGGAGGAGGTTTTTTGTTTTCAACAGCATGGCCGGGGTTATCTCATTAAAGTCGTTTTGGAGCTACAATGAAGTTGTTTTTTTTGGAATTGGCTCATTTTGCAAAAATTCAATGGAAACACTTCTCTCACAACGCAAGAGTCACATGACTAACAACCAGATGTTGCCACTGGCGCAAACCACGAAGAAGAAAACGACAGGAAGTGGTTGAAGGATGATGGTAAGACATATTTTTTAATGACTTCTCGTGTGGACAAACTTATTTACGTGTGATTTTAATTGTTTCTTATTTAATGGAAACACCACAGTTACAAAATTGCGGAGGGGTTTTCGACATTAGCAGTTTTGCGCACATTTGTAGCGGAAACGCAGCTAATGTGAGATTTTCACAGTTAAAACCTTTAGTGAAATCACCATCATGTAAAACAGAAAAGTAACAATTGCTCTGCTGCTGCTAGATTCCATATTATTTTAGTGCAAACATTTTCTGATCACTCACCTATAGTACCTGAATAAGTCTTTAACGTCTGACCTTACCTAATTGTGGCAACACATAATACTACGCTGTTACTAACAAGACAGTGACATTGTCAATGTCAATTTTATCTGTATAGCACTTTTAAAAACCCAAAGTTTTGTCCACATACAACAGCATGAAAGAGAGAAGGTAAAAATAAAAAGTCACAACGGGAAAGTTACAGTATCGAGTCTCAATTAAATGCCAACGAATAAAAATAAGATTTTAAGAAGTGATTTTAAATTACCCAAATTGTGGGCAGGCCTAATCTGGAAAGGTAACGTATTCCAGAGAATAGGAGCAGCCTCATGTGGAAACGACACACGAGGCTGAATAGTAGATCAGTCACTGCATAATTCAACTTCGCTCTCTCAAAGAACTTGAATTTAGCAAAAAAGACCCAACACTGGAGCCTCTCAGATACTTTAAATATCCAAAACAAACACAAGAAGAAAAAACAATAAATACGAAAACACACACGTACAACCAAAACCATAAATAAAATGATTTATGATGTCTCCGTACACAAACCTTTTAAGAAAACATTAACCGGAATGGAAATTATTAAGTTCAATAAAACAAAATTTCATGCGACTGATTGGTTAATTGCTTACTGTGTTCACAATGGATTACAAAATTCCAGCTAAATTTACCGAAACCCCCAACAACATCAACGCAGATCATGTCCAAGCTCTTCTGCAGGAAGTGCTCCTGTTGAGACCTGAAGTGATGATCTTCTCGTTCCCTGAAACAAAGGTCGCCCTTTTCCCTTAGGTTGCACTGTGGTGCAACACACTTCTCTGCGCATAATTTATGTGAAATAAACAAGGTGGAATTATTCAAACTCCTGATTTCATCAGAGTGGATTTGGAGCTTGTGCTGCACATGCTCGGATTGGCTCTAAAATTTTACTGTGGATGGAGTTTAGCGGCGCTAATGCTACTCTTTCAGCAGTCTCTCTGCAGCTCTACCTAAACTGTAGTGCCGACAATATAATGCCTCCGAGGCTTTCGCTGCGTTCCAGGTAGTTAGGTGGCAATAAGCAGGAGCAGGTCGCAACTTTATTGCGGCGGTGCCGAAACATTTCAGGGGCTTTATACCAGTGGTTTTTAATTATTATTATTTATGACTGTGACCAACTTCACCATCTGGGGAATGTATTATTTAGCTTCCATCCACACACACCCCCACACACACACGTCAAATCCATACATTAATTTCGAGGCAGTTGTACTGAAGGAAAGCTGAACAAAATGAATTTGTACAAAGTATTTGATGCCATTTGCGCCATGTTATCTTGTGCAACAGTTCTTGGGATCTTATCTGGTTTTTCTTATCCAAACATTTGATTAATATCTGCACAGCACAGTGGGGACGTATGGAGCATTTTACTGGGGTTTGATTAAAATACGAAGCCATTTCTGCAGCTCCTTCCAAAACTGTCCACGCTCTGAACCATTTCGAATTACACCGACTTACAACCCTAAACTTTCTTTCTTTCTTTTCATATGACAAAGCAACACAAATGAAAATAAAATAAAATTTTTCAAAATAGTTCTAAAAGCTAAAAAGTCTCACCTGTATTTGTATTTAGACCCCGAATCAATATTTCATTGAACTGCCTTTTGGTTCAGTTATATCATCTGAAGACTGAAATTTTTACCAATTCTCCCTTATGAAAGAAAGATATATTTACCAATTTTACAGTTTATTTCACAAAACCACAATGGAGACAATTTCTTTGCATCACAAGAGTCACATTTTGAACAACCGGACGTTGCCACTGGCACAAACCCTGAAGAAGACGACAACAGGAAGTAGTTTTAGGATGATTTTTCAACGACTTGTCGCATGTGATTTTAATTACAAAATTGTGTTTTTCCAACGTCAGCTGAATATCGATAAAGTTTGGCGTATGTTTGCCACGGAAACGCAGCTTATGTTGCCCTGCGAGGGTCTGGCAACATGTCCAGGTTGCACCGACGCCTCTTACCCAATGAACACTGGAGACGGAGGCACCAGCTCTGGCAAAGATAAGCAGGAACAGCAAACGCATTGAGCAGTGCATAATTGATTAAGGTACACTGTAATTAAAAGCCCCTCTTCTCAAATTTGACTCCTTTGTCTTTTTATCACATTAAACCCTCATAAAATAAATACTGATGGTCGTAAAGTAAAATGTAAAACACCTTCAGGAGTGAGAATACTTTTGTGGCGCTCTGTATTATAAATACCAACATTTGTTGCAGATGTCACCTGATCATCAGATCATACCTGCAGGGTGTTCAACACCTTCCATATAATTTTCTGTAAATCTCTACGCCTGAAAAAAAAAAAGAGCCATCTGCTCATGATAAAGCGCTGATGTTTTATTACTACTATCAGCAGAATCAGCACATATATAATTGGGTTACTATGAATTAAAGATCCACATGAGATTGATTACCAAAAACTGTTTAGGACATTTTGTGGCCGCGCTTTCTAGATGAGTTTAGGCCGAATGTTAGCTCTATACTTTAGGATATCACTGTGTTGGGGCTGGAAGCAAATTTTCCCTGAAAAAAAATAAAGCAGATAAAAAGGCAAAAGTCCAGAATCAAGAGTGGGGGAGAGAGATAGGAAGACGCCTGAAGTGCTGACCGGTATTAAATATGTTGCTTTTCACTTTAAAAGACTGCTGAATCCTGCAAGGCTAGCAAACGCACGCCGTCTCATTTTATTTGCCCATGTTTTGAAAGCTTAAGAGTTTTTTGGCATCCAGCTTTGGGAAATAAAAATCCAATAGCTTTTCTTTTTTTTTCTCCCTTGACAGCATGAACATTTAAACTAATAACATACAACTAGTTGTGTGAGTGGTGCTTGTCTAGGTGTGTGGGTGAAAAATCTCCACGTCGTATCTTCCTCTGCCGTTGGCGTTTTCTGTTAAATTTGACTCACTGCTGACGTGTGAGCTGCTTCCACGCTGTTTATCTTTCCAAAACGTTGCTTTAATGTGGCTGAAAAGATGTTTTGCAGTAACGTCACCATGTTGTTGCTTTGTTTTCGCTCCCAACTTAATTGTCACTGCCTCAAAATGAGTCTATGACTGCCTCCAAGTGGTCAAAAAATGACTAGTTGATGAAATGGTGAGTTAATCTTCTTTAGTGCAGACAGAGCGTCTGCATATCATAGCATGGGATTACAGTACATAATCCTATGACTTTTGAGTATTTCTTGTTTATTTTCTCAAGTAGTGGCACCAGTACTGGAACTTGGAATTGTGGGAAACATGACCAGCTTCTAAACGCCCCAAAAAGAGATTTTTTGTGATCCAGTATTTTACAGGAAAGGAGTGGCTATAAGCTAGCGTGCTGCTAGCTCCAGTGTTTCTATTACGAATGTACGCAAATCTTTTTCTATATTCTGCCATTGTCGGAAAAAATACAATTTCGCAATTATGATGTTTCCATTAAATAAGAAATTAAATAAAAAAATTTAACTCACACAACAATCATTTCATCCGTCACTGTCATGATTTTTAAGCAGTTAGATGAGAGATATATTCATAATGCAGCCATGGCGCTAGCGCTCATCATGTATCAGCCAATCAGAGGAGACATTGGCATCTTATTCAGGGGTTGGAGCGACAAGCCCCTTATCCCTGGGAGCGGCTAGTCACGTGGCCTTTTGGGGAAATCATAGTCGGTGATTTTACAGATTAGTTTTGAATTCCACAAGTTAGAATGAGGCACAACTTATTATGAACTGCGCGACGCTGTCAGAGCTGCTCCGGTGGAGCCAGATGCGCATTGTCCGAAAAAACAAAAACAAAACACCATCGTCCTAACACTTCCTGTCGTCTTCTTCGTCTTTTCCACCACTAGTAACATCCAGCTGTTGATCACGTGACTCGCGTGATGGGGAAAAAAAAAAGTTTCCTTTGCAATTTTGCGAAACATATAATAACTTTATACGGCAAAAAAAAAAAACGCTTCATCTCAGCACAAATAACTTTTATCAAAAACCAGGAGTTGTTCCCAAATTGCCATGCTTCCATTAAGCAAGTCTATTTTCATAAGTTCAATTTGCGCAATTTTATGGCTAATGGAAGTGCAGCTTTTGTCCAGCTTCTCCTTTCCAAGTTTTCTCCACACTCACAGCATAAATGAAGAACCCCATGGTGGTAATAACGTGAGTGGTTCCTCCTTGTAAAGAAAGAAAATAATACATTTTACGTCGAGCAGGTAGTTGTACCCAAAAGGAAAAAAAACTGTTGCCTGTATTTGTTGTTGCGTTATTAATATTTCACCAACCAATGGATGTAACAATGTCGTAAAAAATTCATGAAAATTACTGTGACTTTGAGTGTTTGGGTTTTGGTGACAATGAGGGCCTGACAATATTTAATTTCTCATTATATTCAGATAGTAAACTTGTTTCCACATAAATATTTTTACCAAAGAGCCATTCAACACCACAAAAAAATATTTTCAGATACATTTTTAGGAGGACATAAAAATTTCCTGCCGTGTTTTTCACTTGGAAACAAACTGACAAATTTAGCATATATGCTGAGATTTGGTGTTTATACAACTTTAGCTATATGAAGATTATTAAAATATAGCTACATTTGGGTATTGCCATCAGGTTGTTGAGAATAACCTGATGACAGGTACCAGAAAATCACAGAGGAAGCTTTCTAGTCTCACTCATATTCTTAAGCAGTATCGAAGCTTCTCATGTGGAACAATCAAATCCGTTTAGCTGTTTTTTAAATTAAGGCTCCACAGAAGTACATAAAAAGCCAATATAGTTATAATCAAGATGTCTGCTGCTATGTTTGTCAGCTGTCAAGGCTGTTTTCTTTGCATCTTTAAAAAAAGAAAAGAAAAAAAACAGTGGCTACATGCCAAGCGAAAAATGCTTCGACACATCCACTGATTGCAGAATCACAGAGCCCACATGCATCCAGTGCAACAAACGTCCGTCCTGATGACTTAGTGGAATATTGAGGACTGAAAAAGCAAAGAATTAAAAAAAAAAAAAAAAAAAAAACGTCTAAGTTATTCTGGTTTTTTTCTCTCCCTTTTTGTAAATTCGCCATCATCTTTTTGTAATTTCCAAGAAAAACAAAGGGCTGTACTCTGTAATTTCTCTGTTTGTGAGAAAGTGTGTTTAACATGACTGACGCTGTGCAGCTCCTCGTCTAAACGAAGTTTAAAGTTTGTCGCTTTTACTTCCTCACAGAACATTTGGCACAAACTCAACAATATTTTAATTGGCTTCTCATGCTCCAAATGGTAAATTGACAAGAAAGCGGAATAAATTAACAGTGAGGAGGTGACAAAAATTTGAAATAAATTAGCAGCTGAGAAACTGATGAAGGGAGGGGGGAAAAAACAACCTAGAGAAATTCTGAGACTAACAGCATTTCCTACATTTTCTGAAAAAAAAAAACAAGCCTTTGATTTAATCCTGAACAAACCGGGAAACTAAATCTAATGATTATCACTGCCTGGTTTTAAAAACAAAAAGTGAACAAGCAGGGAACAAAACATTCCTGTATTGCACAAGGCTTGGCAAAGAGCCTCAATAGGAAGAGTTTTGACAATTTTCCTCTTTAGCTCATCCTATGACCACTAATGTCAATGTCTATTATTTGAATAAAATAAATAAACAGAATGGAGGAAACAGAATAGAGGAAGACAATTATTGGGGGGGAAATGCCATAAGAAGTCCCAGTTTGCTCCAAGCCACGTAGAATACACTGATTCTAAGCCGAATTCAAAATTGAACTTTTTGGTGGTGGCAGCATCATGCTGACTCTCAGTCTGACTCCCACCTTCCATGAGGACAGTGACCCCCAGACATGCAGCAAAAGCTACAAACAGAATACTTCATATTGTTGTGTTAGATGTCGTTAGAGTCGTCCAGTCAAAGGCTGAATGTAAATCCAACTACGAATCTGGCAAGACTTGAAAAATGATGGGCACGATGCCAGCCGTCTTGTTTAGCAAAGAGGAATGGACAAAATGTTTAGTCTCCACATGTGTACGGCTGGAAAAAATTTACAAATAAAGCTGCAGGATGCAACTTTTACAAAAATATGGTTTTGTTTTGTTTTGATATATATGTACGCATATATATTTGTTAAAACTGTCACAATGTCGTGACAATATAAGACAGATAATCTTTGAAAAGATTAATGTCCTATTATTGCCGTCTGAAGAAATGCACCAAACAAAAACAACCAATCAGAGCCAAGAGGGTCTTAGTGCTGTCAATCATGCACATGAACTGCTAATGTGTTAATAGTGGTGAAGCAACTCATAGTTACAGGAAAACTGTTTATCCTCTGTCATCTTTGCTATGCTATGCTAACTAGCCTTAGCATTCGTGGCAGGTTACGTTGTGGTAGCTGTATCTTAGCAGAGAGCGAGGTCCAGGGGTGAGCAACACGTACATGAGGTGATTGACAGCTCTAATACCCTCCTCCTGGCTCTGATTGGTTGTTTCTGACAGAGCTTTGTATCTGTTCAAAATGACAGCTGCACTGAAAGCAGAGAAGCTTGATTTTAGTTTTCACATATTATCTGCTGCGACAGACTGGCGACCTGTCCAGGGTGACCCCGCCTCTCGCCCGGAACGTAGCTGGAGATAGACACCAGCAACTCCCGACCCCATTAGGGACAAGGGTGAACAGAAAATGGATGGATGGATGGATGGATGGATGGATGGACATATTATCTGCCTTTTGTTGTACTGTCACAACATCGTTACAGTACATATCTTAACAAATATGTAAGATGATCACATCTTAGGTTTTGTACAGATTTTACATACTATAGCTTTAAAATTTCCTCAGCAGTTTTGTAGTCTCTGTCCAGCCAGCTCATCAAGTTGTGACTTTGCTGGATAACCACGGTCTGCTTTATCTTACAGACATCCTGAGTTTTACACCAAAGCAAATCTTTCAGTGGGAGGGAATAATATTAAATACAAAATGTAGACATTAATGCTCGATATAAATACTGTTTTCTGCACATTTATTCATGCAACTCGCCACAGCACTATTTTCTTGCCGCAAAACAAAGAGTGTTGTCAAGAGTACAGCGTCTTACAGAAACTAGCTTTGAGTGTCATTGTTTTGTAGTTGCTTAACAACTAACACACGGTTGGCGTGGGAAATTTTCCATGCCGTGTGTTTGCCCCTTTATTGGTTGAGCATGAATAAGTCGGCACCACTCTCCCTCCATCTAATCATCTGTGGTTAAGTGACAGAATAAAGGTCGGCCTAAGCAGCAAACCAGACGTGAGATGTTTTTATGCCAAAGGATATATAGAAAAAGGCAATTGAGTCCCTCTGTTTACAACTGGTTTCTATCCACCGCTGGCAGGACAACAAGACAGGATCAGACGACTGCTTTTCTAGAGCTAAGAGTGATAGCGGCTTTATGTTGCTCTTACCTTTAGCTGACCTTGTCAATGCTGGAAGAGATGACATCGTCAAAACCAGAATAAAACTTTTAAATTATTTAAAATGTACTATTTGTGTCATGAATAGTTTATTGAAAACGGGGGGAAAAAATCCCCGGTTTTGTGAGCAAGTTGGTCTTTGATAAACCAACACACTCAAAGAACTACAAACCATGCACTCCACTAAATCTGTCCTTCCTATAAAAAGCAAGGTAAGAAGAATGCCATTGTTAAAAGAAAGCCATGACGTCCTGATTGTAGTTTGCCAAAAGGCATGCAGGGAAACTAGCAAACTAGCACATGGAAGAAGAGCACAAGACCAGAATTCAAACACACAACACCATTCAGAGTTTTGTTTGCACACACTTACACATCACGTATTTTCTGAGCTACGTACAGCAACCAGGAAGCCGGAGGATCCATCGTAACAGTGGGAAAATATGTGAGTCTTATCCTCAGAGATAAGGTCGGATAATAAAAAGTTGATGAACACGACCTGAAAGTTACTTCCTACCCAATGTCAGGAAAAGTTTAATTAACTTAAAGGCCTCTACGTAGAAGGCAGATGTGTTTCTGTATGTGACCAAGTTACCAAAGATCCTGTTGCTCACATGGATAGAAAAAAAGCTATGAAAGGCTATTAAATTGAATGAATATGACCAAATAAACTAAAAACCACAGTATAATTTTCTCTTTTTGTTAAAGTGTCTTTATCAGACTGCTGCTTTACTATTTTATTATTACATTGAATGTAATTATAGATTTTTGAGTGTTTTTGTCCAGGTTGACTAAAAAAATGAGTTGTTATTGTTACAGGTTAGTTTTCCAGGCTACAGAAAAAAGTAAGTTATTGACGCCCTGATATGAAAATTTGGGCTGATATTAATACAGCTGTTCTGGCAGAATTTACCAATAATTTTGTTTTGTCACAATTTTTATTCGATTACTTGATTAATTGAAAGAATAATCAGTAGATTACTTGATTACTAAAATAATTGCCTTTGTGTAACTTCACCCCAACACAAATAAAACTCAATCCAAGTTTATTTTGGGAAACTGATTGTTACGACCCGTCTAGGATTGGTCAGATCATAACATGAAGGATCCGTCCTCTTCAGATCCCAAGCAACTGACGCACAAAGTTAAACATTTTATAATGTTATTTATTTTAAAACGATGTAATTTTGATTGACATTTTACAAGAAATGGAGCTTACGGCTTCAGAGTGAGCTATAATGCCGAAAACAACAAACAAAAGGAAACTATATAAATATTAACCAACTTACCTAATTGAAAGTAAATAAGCCAAATGACAAAAACTTGCCTCCCTAATTAAGAAAAACATGAGAAAACTAAGCAAACGTAAACGCAGCTCATTCCTACAACTCCAAGAACTTTACAAGGTGTTAACAGACAAACAGTGTGGCCGGTTGGGGTGAGCTGAGGATGGTTGGCAGGAAGTCTGCAGCTTTTATATCCGTCACCGCCGCCAATTGGACGTCTCCGTCGTCTTCTGGGAACCAATCAGAGACGGGCACCAGCACACTTACGTTTGCGTAATTAACTTTACAACAGCAGTCGTAACACTGATCATATTTCCAGGCGATACAGTAATCTTGACCTACTGCCACTCCTATAGCTTTGGCAGAAACAAATGTTTGTTCTCATTCTGTTGGTAGCCTGGAGAGGAACAGTGGTTCTGTAGTCTACAGCGTTGTCTGTGCATGACGGGATCTGTGACTCTTGGGGCTGTACAGTAGGAGAGTACGGCTGGTGAAACATGTTTTAATCAGAAGGATCTGCAGAGTCAAGCCTAAGGCAGTTTAACTTCACCCAGAAGCACATTAAGCCATGTAGCATGTAATATGTTGAACAACATGCCATTGGGTGTTGCAGAGGATTTACAGTTGTTTCAATATTCCAAGTTGAAACTAGACTTTCATTCAAGGCTTTTCTGAACATGTTCTTGTTGTGGATGTGAAGAGAAATCCTGAATTGTTCTGAAACAAGAGAGTCTGACTCAGCTTTGAAAAACAAAATAAAAGCCTGAGGAGCTGAATACGTAACACCTCCAATGTTGCCAAGGCAGGAAATCAGAGATGCAACAAGGAAGTACATGTCTTGTAATAAGAAAGTTGTTTTGTTAAAAGAAATTGATCAAATTGGAGTGGTTATTTGGTCACAAAGAAAATATTTGGAATGCAGTGCTAAGTGTCTGCTCTTAAACTGAAATGTTGAAAAGAACAGCAAAATAAATGTGAACTGAACTGAACACTGGAAACCTTTTGGCAGAAAAACATCTAACAAGAGTGTGTTTCGGCAAGCGGCTATTGAACAAACTTTTCAACTTAATTATTTCTGCCTTTGAGCCCTTTTTTTAATTAAAGGACTAAATAATAATAATAAAAAATTGCAGGTACTCACAGAATCTTTTGACACATAAAATCGGTTGCATAATGTCAGACAAAGACAACATAATGATTTATGAATCTCAAAGTTAAGACCTATTGTAGCTTGATATTCCATGTCAATCTAAATTTGGTTCATGTGTGACCTTTTATGTAAATCAAAACATGTAAAATCTGCAATTTTCAGATGTTTACCAATGTGTCTAAAGGTGTTTTACCATCCTGTGATATGAATTATTAACTTTGTTAAATAAATTAGCAGTATTCATTGTCTCTCAGCCGACCACAGCCTCGCTCTGTAAAACAGGATGAACGGTTTTTTGAGGTAACTTGAACCTCCATTTAAAACTAAATTTAAATCTTCAAGGAAGTTAAGTTTTTTGACTCCCTCACTAAGTCAAACCTTTATGTCTTAATTTTACCTCAAACTCTTTCCAGGGCATACCTAAAAACAAATAAATAAATCCAGATTCCTACTGACGTAAGGAGGGAGGGATTACTTTAATTGTTGTCGTTAGAATTAAGAAGTTACAAATTAACTGTAATTTTGGACAAAGCACATCAAATTGTTCCTTTACAGATGTATTCAAGATCACATCTCTAAAGTTGTTTCTAGTAGCCAGAAAATTATGCAAATTGAAGTAGCAAAAATAAATTTGCTTAATGGAAAGACACCAGTTTTGAAAAAAACTCAAGTTTTTCTTTAAAAAGATTTTGCGCTAGGATGAGGTGGTTTTTTTTCTTCTTCTTTTCTTTCAGCCTTATCGAAATAGATGAACAATTTAGCAAAACTGCAATGGAAACACTTTTTTCCCGCTTCACATGAGCCACATGATCAGCAGCCAGATGCAACTACTGGCAAAAACCACAAAGAAGACGACAGGAAGTGGCAGGAGGATGATGCTTTTTGTTTTGTTTTTCAGTCAATGAGCAGCTGGCTCAGAGCTCTCAAAGCATATAAAAGCTCATGTAAATGTTCACATCCATTGTTGCCATGATTTTTAATGACTAATCACATGTGAATAACCACCACGGCTGGTGAAACATGTTTTAATCAGAAGACTCTGCAGAGTCAAGCCTAAGGCAAATTATGATCACATGTGATTATAATTTGATTTCCTATTTAATGGCAACACTGCAACTGCAAAATTGTGTTGTTGTTTTTTTACATTAGCGGAATACAGTCAAAGATTTGCACACATTTGTAATGGAAACTCAGCTAATGTGACTGATCTTATTCCATCTTCACCAGTTCTACACCAACATGTCCAGATCCAGAGTTTAGTAACCCTTAACTCTGGTCTAGTTGTTGCTAGGTTGTTGTAACCTAGCAACAACCAAGCGTACCAAGAATGGGGTAAAACAGACACTGAATAGCAGTTAGGTTTTGTGATACTGTAACATACATTTGTTGTTGTTATTATTTCTTCTCCTTCTGTGTTGTTGCTGGTTTTTATGTGTGTGAGCATGAATCAGCCTGCAGGTATGTGAGGTGCTCAGTTCACATCATTAATATTCCAGTCAGGAGAAAGTGTGCAACCGCTACAGAATTATGCATAATCTAAAGGAGCCTTAGACAGCAGAGCTTTATGATACCATGTTATAAAGCATGATAGGAATGTGATTAGATTACGAGCAGAAGGTATTTCTGATTTTCACAAGGGACTGCTTTCCCTTTAATATTGCTGTCTGAATAGAACGAACAAAGCCGTGTACGCTGTTAGGAAGTGTTAGTCGGATAGACGGATAAAAGCTCAACAACACGCACTCCTGGAGTTCTAACACCTGTTTCTAATCCCTCATTATCCCTCCGTAGTTTATTGCAGGTTTAAAACGAGCTGGGCAGTCAGTCTGCCCCCTCGCTGTGGATGGCATGGCTTGTCAAGCACAGGTGTAAACAATTACATGAATTATGGCGAGAATCTATTTCGGCGTCCCCCCTGTGCCAGAGCTCTACTGTTCATGAAGGCTCGCCGCGAGACTTTACAGCAACACCTGTGCAGTTATTTCTTCGACAAATTGCATTGTCTTCCATGAAACGAAGGTGAAACGAACTCAATAGTTTGAACATAAAATTGGTTTTAAAGTGTTTTTCAAGGTTTTGTGTTAAATGTATGGCAATCTGAAGCCATGCAATAGTAAAGAAAATATCAGAAGTTTGGAATGTTGTGTAAAGTGAGATATGTTTTTTTTATTATTATTATTTTGGTCAGTTATCTCAGAAAGTGAGACGGTCATTTTATAGAGATTCATTTCACACGATAAAATATTTCAAGCTTTTGTTGTTTTTTTTCAGTTTCAGGCAAAGACTACCCAAAAATCTGTGTTTCCAATCAAAAATTTATGTTTTAGGCACTAATGCCAGGCTTCTGAAAGTACATACATCTCTAAATACTTGGCTTGGCGTCCTCTTTCATCAATTGTTGCATCAATGTGCCGTCGCACAGAGACAATAAGCTTGTGGTTCTGTGTAGGTATAATGGGAGCCCAGATTGCTTTGATAGCTGCCTTCTGGTCATCTGACATGCTGGATCTGGTGTCTCTCATGTTTGTCTTAACAGCTCATAGACTTTCTATAGGGTTAAAGAATTTACTTTCATCCGACAACAGGACTCTGGATCACTGCACAACTGTTCAGTTCCTTTTCTCCTCAGCCCAGGTAAGACGCCTCTGACATTGTGTCTAGGTTAAGGAGACACAATGTTGGGAATGCCACATTCCTCATCACTGTCTTCTATTCGTCTGTGGTAGGTCTTCTGGATTGGATTTTGCTTGACAATCCTCTTAAGGCAGCAGTTCTTCCTGTTGCTGGTGCACCTTTTTCTACTAATGTGTTTGGATATAGAGTTGTCTGAACAACCAGCTTCTTCAGCAATGACCTTTTGTAGCGTACCGTCCTTGTGAGGGTGACGATGCCCATCTTCTAGATATCTGTCCAGTCAGCTGTCTTCCCATAATTTTATTTTACATGCACTAGTAATTAATCTTGCTTGTCTTCTGTTTTTATCTTGACATGATCATTTTTTGAAATTTCCAGAACCCTCAGGAAATCTTGGCAGCGCTGAGGAAAAACAAATACCTCAGTTACATAATCGAGGCTTTGTTTGGGGGAAAAAATAAGAAGCAGAGCTTTGACAGATTGCATTTGACACCAAACTATGAACTTTTTAACTGCTCATTTTTTCCCCTTCACGTTCTATCATGCTTGAGGTCGTGGAGGGTTGGGGCCCTTTTTAGCATCCTACAAGCAGATGCAATTAGAGGGTTACACCTCGGACAGGCTACCAGTCGAACCAAAGGGCACACACACAGACACATTGAACAGACACCCATACAGGCGCACAGCCTCACCTAAAGGGAATTTAGAGTGGCCAATTAATCCAGCGCAGCTAGAATGGAAAGTGCCCACAGAAAACCAACATGGGCAGGAAAAGTCCAGGTTTTCTTCCTGACATTTAAACAGGTGATATTCTGGCTGTGAGGCATAAATAATAACTTACATGCACAATATCAAAGGACACATTCAGTTGTTGCATCGACGTTAAAAAAAGAATATATATATATTTTTGATTTGCATGTTTTAGGATAGTAAGTAGTACTTCTATTCACTAAAAACATGAATAATGAGCATTGAATTTGTTTTTGTACTTCTTCAAATTAAGATGTTTGCGTATTCACAACTCTTTAGTTAATAGGAAACAAACCTGTAGTTTTGCTGGTTTTGTTGACCCGCAAAATGACAACATCCTCCATTTCTGCTAAAGATGATTATTATCAATGTGGACGAATAGTGAGCGGATCCTCTCAAAGCAGCAAGCCCAAGGATGGCTGCACTTGAGAGATGATTCAACAGACGTTAAAGCAGTAACTACGTAAAGACCAAGTTGCGCCATAGTTACTGACTGGGTGAATATTAAAACACAGCACACGATTCAGTTATTCATAGAGATAAAAGTCTATATGTCTCCTATATGTTTATGCACTTTGCAGAGCATTTTATGTATAACACCACCGATTTGTGTGTCGTCTGTTTGACTGTTTTGCAGACATTTCACACAAGCAATATGAAAGCAAAATGAAAAGATCAATTCCAGACGATCATTATCTTTGTCACCAATTGTTTCAGCCTCTAAATCCGTATTTAAGAATGTGGATCATCAGAGTCTGAGCAGTCTGGAGCAATCTGTCTGTCAGAGCTTCATCTGTCAGGAGAAAAGTCAGTCTTCTTTGGAATAACTCGCTCCTACAGCGCAGCGTTAGCTAAAGCCAACAAAACTCCCCAAATTGCAGATATTTGTGTCAACCCTTACTGTTTACAATTATTTCTATTATTATGATCGCCTTATGACCCAAATTTCACATCAACGATCTGGATGTTCACTATCCAATCCTGCTTTGATTTGAACTATTTGTGTAAAGGGGTGCAGTGGTGGCGCAGGGGTTCAGCACAACCCACATAAGGAGCCCTTAGCAGGTTCGATTCCCGGCCTGGTGATCTTTGCCGCGTGTCTTCCCTTTCTCTCATTACCCACTTTCCTGTCAATTCACTATCAAATAAAAGCCAATAAAACTTAAAAAAATTTAATAAAATTGTACATAAAGCTCGTAAATAAATACATAAACTTAGTCAAAGTGACTGGGCATGCATAATTGAACTCTACGTGTGGGACCGTGGAAAATAACTTACTGTCTGAAGTGCTATCTCTGATCAGGAGTAATTTGGAGGATTCTGGCTAATTACCGTCATCCGCTGCTGCGTTTAAGTTAATTCATTCTATCACGACTCAGTTTTGGGGGATAAAAACAACACAGCGAGATGGAAATAATGGAATACTTTTGCGGTGTAAAACAGCTGGAAGTCTCAGTAATGAGTGAAGCAGGGGCCCAATGACACAGGCAGGCCCCCACCTCGGGTTCTCCAGCGACGTGATGCATGCAAATATTTCTACAGCTCCAAACTTTGAAAACTTTTTTCTCGCGGTGCTAAGAAAAGCAAACGAGGGCCTTTACTGGTTTCCATTTCTATTTGGATTACAAACCATGCTTGCATATTCACAGCAACAATCTTGTCCAAATGACAAGGGAATGTGAGAAAATGAGAAAAAAGAAAAACAGAACGAAAAACAAAAAAAACGCCTCTGCCACTTGGGTCTGCTATCTCATGAGACTGCTAACAAAGGGGCACTCATCTAAGCCTAGAGCAATTTAAACCACTCCATTAAATCACTTCCCTGGGGTGACTCATTTCGTTGCGACTGGCTCTACTGACATGCAAATCCTGTGGGCTAACATGTGCTGAGCAACTAATGAAGTTGGGAGTTCAGATGATTGGGGAAAAAAAAAAAAAAAAAACATGACAATGTGACTGAGCAAACACAGGTAAAATATGTATGTAATGTTTTCGTTGAGTGATAGATTTGCATGGAAATAATAGGCAAATCTTGGCGAATAATCTTGATTGGAGAAATGCTGAAACCCTGGTTCTTTTCTTTGCAGGTCTTTCGGAGAATTTTCCTGAGTGGAAGAGGAGCAGCAGCTCAGATGAGTAAACATATGGCTTCTCACTCACCAGGTTCTTTTCGCTGCAGTTTCAAATTCTTGAAAACTATATTATATATACATATGTGTGTTTTGTAAAAACAGGAGGAAACAGTTACTAGACTGAGCTATAAAATGGCGCTATGTGTCTGGAATCTAGAAAGTGAATGATGCGGCCCCTTTCGCAGTTAAACCTGCTGCTGTCCCTTCAAAATAAAAGCATCAAACCAGAAGTCAATCGTATTTAAACGCAAGTAAAACCAGTAAGCGTCAAAAAAGGGCAAAAACAAATAACTTAATTTGGGGTTATTTACAATTGGTCTTTATGAAATTTTAGGAGAATTTTTGTCTTCATTTAAAACTGAAAATAGATCACGCTGTTTGCAAATAAACTATACAATATGTTATATCTATTTTTAGATATATACATAGTTAACAAAATAAATAGTATTATTTGGTTATCATTCCAGTCAAAAATATAAGCCAATAGACACACTAAACATGTTGTAGTGTGTAGGTATCATCCAGCATCGCACCAGTTATATTTCTCCTAAATTGTATGTGCAGCCGCACTCAAGTTCAATTACTGGAGAAAATCCCCTCAACCAGAGAGCGAGAGCTGGAGAGAGCTGTGCTGGGGATCCTCATTGCATAGCCTCTGTGCATTGGTCATTAGTTTCCCAGAGGGCACAGCAACATGCATGGTCTCCCAAGCTTTCAGACATCCCAGCAGCCTCCACTCCTCGGCGATCGCCTCTCCACACACACCACGCAGATTTCCCACAGAACCGCCTGTATTAAATCAAAGCATGTTAAATGACCGATGTGGAAGGTAACCTAATCCTCACTCGCAATTCAACTACTTTTCTTTTTTTTTTAACTCCCCGAAATATGAACAGCGTGTTAACAGAAATGCTAAGCTTGCAATTAACTGCTGCTGTTGTTTTAAACAGTCAGGAATAAAATGCTGCGTCTTGTCAGCGCCGTGTGATTTCATGATGTGTCTGCAGTTTGACAGAAGCCTTAGCAGATTTACGCCCCGCCGGGCCCCCTGCTGCTCTCCGAAATCCCAGGCAGAAGATTGCATCAGTGTTTTGAACAAACCTGAGAATGTGGGCAATGTGGTTTCTATCCCCACCCAAAAAATAATTTAAAAAAAAACATTTTTTGAGGGCTTCCATATAAAAATAAAGATGCATTTAATACAATTTCTGCTTTGTCAAGCCTGATGTCAGGCCTGTCTTTTAAAAAAAATATAAAAAATAGACCTCACCCTTTTTTTTCCCCCCCTGTTTCCTTTAAGATGTGGAAAACCCTGTTACATAGAGGAGCAGCAGGGGAGTGGCTCTTCAGTAAGACATCTTGCAGCTTCACTCAATTCTCACTTTGGTTGAGACTTGCCAGGGGAATTGATTAATATTCATTTTCATTTCAAATTCAGGGAGAGAATCAAGAGTGCTTTTTTTGGTGAGACTCAAAAGGGAAAACTACACACAGGCAACAACAATGCAAAAAAATAGGCCAACACAATGGAGCTCTACACTGATATCGATGTCTTTGTTGATCTCTGAGGCTTCAGTTCGGAGCGAAACTAAAAGATTAATAATTGAGAATAAAAAAAGAGGTTTACCTGATGTGTGCCGCCGATTGAGTTGCTTGCGAAAGTGGTTGAAAAGTGTCAAGATTTTGCCGCGTCACAAACACAAACGTTTGTGTGTTTTATGGGAACTTTACGTGGTAAGACACAAACGAGCACACGTTTAGAGCACAAGAAAAGAAGTTGCTTAGTTTTCAAATAAAATATGTATTCTTACTAAAAGTAAGTGTAAAAAGTGCAGTGAGCGGATATATTCAACTAGAATTTCACATTATGGTTTTCTTTTACAGTTCTTAAAACTTTTTTTTTATAAAGGCCAAAGTAATGACTTTTTGTAGAAATAGAAATGCACCAGTTTTGAGAAATGCACTGAACAATAATATGATTGACTACATATTGTTTTATAACCTAACCTTCACTGAACTTCTCAAAGCGATCCTTGATTTCTTTAGGACGTGATTTATGTATTCCTAAATGAAACTGATTCTGATTTTTTGTATTTAGGGGCACCGCAGTAAATTCTGCTCAATCAAAATGCCTACCCCCATTTTCTGTTTTTATGCGTGGAAAATGTTTTCATTTTCGCAAATACCCACAACCTTGTGATATAACATTTTTGAATCACATTGTCACAAAATGTCAAATGGTGAAAAAAAAAAAAAGAAGAACAAAAAAACAGGAGCCGAAGCATTTTTACAGAGCCTTAATTTTATATTTCAGGAAACCTGGCCATGATGAATTCCAGTAATTTACAATCATCCCAGAGTTGTGAAGGTCACCATCTGAATGGTCATGATTTTAAATAGAGAGGAATGTAATTGAAAGCTAAAAATGTTTCCTCAATATTAAAGTTGTTCACAGATGGAGCACTAAAGGTTCCTACACCTGAGAGTAAGCTGTTTTTGTCCATGTTACTTTGAGCAGGAAGTAGAGGTTGTTTATCTCTACATCTAGTTTGCAGCACAGAAAAGCAGGAGCTTTAATAGCAGGAGGCTCCCACTGCCCAGTATAGCACTGTCATTCTATTGGCTGGGACGGTTGCCAGGCGACAGTAAAGTTTTGTTCCACGAGAGCGCAGAAAAGAATTTGCGAGCGAAGTCTTAATTTATGCAGAGAGAAGTTCTGTGAGTGAGGACAAAATCTGGGCGAGAGCGCAAAGGTTTGAGAGAGCACAGAGAATATTTGAAGAAGAGTAGAAGCTTTGAGTGCAAGTATTACGCAAGTTTTGAGAACAAGGAGATGAAATCCTGCTTTCAAACTGAAAATGTGTGCTCTTGACTTATGGAGATAAAATTCCCCATATAAACAGACCAAAGGCCGCTCTGAGAGCAGGAAGCAAACGACAGCGCAGGTGATCCAAATGCGCTAGCTGGAGAAATAACTCATCATTTTTTACCAAAGACAAGAGAGAAATCCTACAAACGCTAAAATCTGACACTATTTTTGTGTACATTTTGTGAAGAAGGAAGTTGTCTTCTTCAGAGGTTTTCATGTCGTTTCCTTCAGTGGCGAGGAGGTGAACAGGTTTTTCAAATGGTTTGGTGTGTTAGATACAGTGCAGTGTGAAAGTGAACCGCACCACATGAAAAAGTAGCAAAAGTTACAATTTAGGTCTCAAATCAAACCGAGTCTACCAGGTGTCAAAACACCGTAAGAGAAGTTGCCGTGATGGTCCAAAAGAATAACACAGGAGTCTGTGGCTTGGAGGTATTAATCCCAGATGATACAAAAAATAGATCTTTGAAGCAATGTTCATGTCATTTAAAAGTATTGGTTATTTGTACGAATAAACTAAGTTTTACTAAAAATGGCACATGATTTGGCAACATTAGTCATGTTTGACTCAACAGGAAACATGGCTGTGAGAAGTCTTTGGCATTAAGAGGTTTATTGCCATGGGGTGTTGAATGATAGACCCCAAAAATCAAGTATTAACACAAGATAAATTAGATTATGACGAAGTGTGCCGTCATGCTCAAAAAAGCAATCAGTTATCAATGAATATGTGGAAATGCTGACATTCATTTGGCAGACGAATTAATTTCGCAACCCCAGGAACTAGTGAGTTACTCCTTCGCTTTGTAAAAGTAATTTGCATTGTTCCGAGTTTCTGCTCCTGCTCATTTTTCTTGAAGTAGAATCAATTAATTTGAAAGGGGAGGAAATACAGGCTCATTTACTTTCCAAAGCTCTGGCTTCAGGCTCTTGGATTTTATGACCTCCCCGTTCCCTTGCGAGGAGATCACAGCTCGACACGACAATACCAGACAATGCCAGCAAAGAATACTAACAAAATTGGTATGCCAACCAACAGTGAGAGTAATGATCAGCACCTTGAAGAAAGGAAGGGGAAAAAAATGTAAGTTTTTCCTGTTTCACTGGTTTGTGTAATTATATTAATAAAATTGTCTCCGCTGGCCTTGTTGTTCTGTTTCTCAGACGGCAAGTTTTAATAGCTTTGTTGTTCGTGTGTATTGAATAAATAGAATCAGCTCTTGGCTCCGTGTGCCGCTGCCCACAGCAAGGTGTGGTGTATAAACAGCAGGAGAATGAATAACTTCTGCTGCAAAGTGTGAGCGTCCTACCTTGAAAGATCAGAATGAAGCAAATGATGAGAACAATAAAATTGCTCTTTAATTTCCATCATTTTGAGAGAAATATTATTGTTGGGTTTGCATTTCATGCAGGAAATACAATCTCCCATTCGAATTGTTAGATGAGAGTGTGGCCACTAGCATAAATGAAGAGAAAAAACAACAATAAATGCAAAGCAATAATTTTTTACATTTGGGAGAAAGTATTACTTTCTTAATACTTTAAGAAAGTATTAAGTAAAATATGGTTTGTTTTTTCTTGTTTTTTGTTTTACATCATTATTATTCCTTCATCAAAAGCATAACCGGAGTGCTGCCTTGATTGTTTCATGCATGTTTGAGAAATCTTGCTAACGTCTGCAACCATTCGGCTGTGCAAACACCTGGGTGGACATAGCCCCGCCTTCCAGGACGAAGCTCCTCCTCAGAGCTTCAGTTTCCAAGCTTCCAAGTTCATTATATGACGTACTTCATAGGGCAACGTTGGTAAAAATGTTGCTAAAGGGCCAATAGAGGAGCGTTGTTTTGATGACTTCCTGAAGGCAGAGTTTCAGAAAAAGTTTCTTAAAGAGACAGAGCCCCAATTTCAAGGCGTTAAATCGCCAAGTCAAATTTATATTAGTCATATTGATAAATACAGCATTTTTAACATGTTTAATAACAGCTGAAGGTAACATACTTACTTGATTGTGCTATAAAATAAAACAGTGCTACCCCTAATAACAATAAATGCAAAGCACAAAATTTTTACATTCATGTTGTGATGGGAAAAAAAAAAGGAAAACAACTGTAATAGTTGTATTTCAAAATGTATGACGTATTCAGTACATTGGTCTAAAACATACAGAATGTGCTGTAAAAAGTTAAGCAATAGATTTTTTTATGTTGGAGCAAAATTCATTACAAATTTGTTTAAAAATGTCCAAAAAAATAAACATAAAAAGTATCAACCAATCTTAAAAGTATAAGTAGCAGATTGTAAGAATATTGCAGGCTTTCCAGTGCTGAGGCTCATATCAGCTGTGCAGTTTTTCAGGGAACGCCTCAGCCTTAACTAAAAACATTACATCTCCATCCCAGTGCTTTAATGCCAGTGGCACTGGATCATTTTGTTTAGTAATTCTGTACTTGATGGCACAATAAAGCAAAGCAAAAAAAAAAAATAATAATAATAAAAAATGAAGTAACATCACCTTGTTAGGTGAAGAATTTGTTAGAAGAATTCTCATTTTATTTTTGACAGCATTTCTGCCTGCGAGTGACACCAAGTATGCATTTTGTGCAGAAGTTGAAGGCGTTCAATTAAATCGCCGGCGTGTATTAAAGTCATTAAATTTCTTTACCCTGTAGCTCAAGGAACATTTTCATTCTTCTGCTTTTGTGATAGAAACCATCCAGGCCTTGTTCTGCTTCATTCGATGTAGGTTTATCAGGAGCGGCACCGTGAACCAAAGAGGGAGCGGGAAAATGAGAGTGAGCAGATTCTCAGAGACTTTTAACTCCAGGGCGATGGCACTTTCCCCACTTACTTCTTCTAAAGCACATCAAGCTCCAAATAAGTGCTCAGTGTTGATGAGAATGGCAGATTGATTACATGTCAGGACAAAACAATTTAATAATAGCTGCTGTAAAGGCTGAGCACTGGAATTAAGCCGCTACATGTGTTAAAAGAGAAGTAAGAAGGTGTAAATCATGTTTTGAATATGTACGCATTGAGGGATTGCAGACGACTTGTGCTGATACCAACATTGTGAGTATTTTGGTATCTTTTAAACTTGGCAATACTAGCTCTTATACGTAGTTTGAGCTAGCCTGGTATAAACTAGCGCCTCGTTCTACGCTTCGCTGTGCTCTCACTCACCCTAGAGATGATTACTGGTAGTCTTTTTCATTTTGACTATTCTTAAATCTGTTAAAATGGTAGGTTCCTGTTTGCCTTTATGTCTTTTTGATTTCTGTTAGCAAATCGCTAATATTTTTTAAACACAGCTGTATTTAAATTCAAGGATCTGAAGTAACTGTAGCGTAAGGTGTCAGTTGAGGCAAAATAATTATTTTCAGAATGACAATTGTGCAATTAAAGAAAAAAAATACATGACATACATTAATATCCTTCTTTATTGACTTTCTGGAACTCTCACTTTGCATCATAATTTATTGCAAACTAAAAGCAACAATTGTACTTCAGTTAGAATGGGAAAGTAGTGATGCATTATTCCAGCCAGAAATGCATTATTTTTATTACTCTGCTTAATTATATAATATTATCCTCAAACCAAAGTGACTATCCACTTCTGATCTCTGCATTTGTAAATCCATTCACACACAAACAAACACACATACATGGAATAACAGGAGCTTCAAATAACTTATACATGGGATCAGCAGCACATCTGCTGTTGGCTTGACTAAACCCCACCTGGCTCCTCGCCAACTCATTTCTGACCGTCATCACATGTGAGGTACATGCACAGTGCAACATCTGCAGCGCCACAGTACAAATTATGACTTCAAGGCACTGAGCTGTTATGGGACTAGATTTTTTTTCCCCCCAGGTCCCAAAAACCTTCCTCCTTGCTGGAAAGTAGGCCATTAAAAAATAAAATAAATAAATAAATAAATAAAGGAGGCTAACAGCTGAGTAGCCTGTGGCTAAATATCAAGCACACGGTGGGACTGCACCTTATACTGATGGAGGAGTAGCTGGGGGGGTGCAATTGCGTGGAAAATGAAATCCGTCTGTCTGTGGCACATCAAATATGTCTCACTAATGACTTCACTCTAATTGCAAATGTCACCATATTTTGGTACGAGAAAACTTAGGAACTGCACAAGTATGAAACATAAGTCTTTGTTTTTTTCAAAGGCAGATGAATAATTTTCTAGGCCTTCAAAGACTGGACTCTGCCCTACCATATACACAAAGTTTCACAGTGCGGTTGACAGTAGCCAGCGATTGAGCTTTCTCCCATTTACTTGGATTCCCTCCAGGAGATTTTCTACCGGGCCAATCAGAAAACAGAAGTCGAAGTGGCAGCCGAGGAAGTGAACGAAGCCGTTTGGTCCTGCTTCCGAATACTGAACTAACATTAAGTAAGAGTAAAAGATGTCCGGATGAACAGCCAGACTTATCCGGTTTAAACTGGATAAGTGCAGTTTTGTTGTTGCATTACTGCCCCCTTATGGCCAAGAGAGGTATCGGTGTTCTAATTCACTTAACTCAATTTTGTTGTGGTCACATAAAATAAAATAATTTTGTTAGGATACTAGAATGAATTAAATAAACACAGCAAACAATTCTTTATGTGTTAACTTGAAATGGAATATTAACATAATGTGAACAACTGCCCTGTTTCACTTATTCGAGGGTACAACGAAATACGCCTTGTGACTAGTAATATTTTTTCAAGCTTGCTATGTACTTAAAACTGTTACACTTTCATGACAGCTTAAGAAGAAATACGCTCATGATGTCTGCTTTACCCACAATTTATAATCTCTTAATTGATTTTATATCCTGCATGATTACTTTCAGCTCTCAGCGGCAGCGTGCGGCCCTCGTGACTCTACATCTTGTTTAGTTAAATGCTTGTAAAACAGAAAATCCAGGAGCTAAGACTTAATCAGCTTTTACAGTCATAGCTCTGAAGATGTGCATCAGCGAAATGCCTGGGATTGCAACGGCAGGAGATGGGAAGAGTAAAGAAAACCTTATTAAGACAGAGAACTCATTTAAACGTGAAATGCCCTGCCTGGAATTATTATCGAGTCTTAACTTTATGAGCTTCTGTTTCAATATTATTAAAATACCCATTTGACAGATTTTGAAACACCTCCTTCGTGAGCACTGATTACACTTTTACTCCCAGGGCGGAGATAAACATGAACAGTGTCAGTTGAGAAAAGCAATCAAATGCAATAAGAAAGATAGGGGATGTTTTGCTCCAGCTATTTACTACGGGGGGAGAGAAAAAAAATTTACCGCACCAGCTTCATCTTCGGTTGTGAAATCAATAAAAATGTTCAATATTTTCTTATTTAAAGAGTGGTTAGTTATTCTAACCCAGCAGAGTTGCTACTACACTGCTTTTCTCTGTTGCTATGCTGTGTTTTTAAGAAGGAATATTTACTTTAAATTGATAACTGCAAACTACTTTTAGTTATATTGCATTTAATGCATCAAAAAAGACTTGGGAAGTGGAGGTCATAAAAAAAAAAAAGAAAAATAAGCAAGAGAGTTGTCACTTTGATGGAGGCTTATTATGTTCAGATTTTACCTGGCAGTTTTGAAAAGCAGTGACTGAGCAGCAGAGTGACTGACACTAACCGTGCATTAGTGGGCTGCATTGTTGATACATCCTTCCGGGCTTACTGAACTGTCTGTCACCACTGACATTTGCCAAATCCCAGTAAAGCTTAGAAAAATGTATGATTAGAAGTGTGCAAAGAGCAGATTTTAAAACTGCTTTTTTCTGGGCATTTTTTTTTTTTTTTTGCAAAACACATGTCAACGAGATTAAATGACTCTTAGCGATTTTGACACTTTAGGTCAGGAGTTTGATGGGGGGGGGTTTTCAGACCTTTATATTGATTTGCATATTTAGACTTACAAATCAGTAATTCCTTTAAATCTTTACTTTCTGTAAACAAAACTTATCCGAATAATATGTAGGATAATATTCTGCATGTACGGCTGATAGTAGCCGTGCTTCCATTAACTGTAAAATTGCGTAAATTGCAATTCTGAAAATAAATTCGCTTAATGGAAACACGGCAGTTTAAAAAAAAAAAATTCAGGTTTTTCGACAAAAAGTTTTTGCGCTAGGGTGAGGTTTTTTTTTTTTTTAAGCCGTATTGTAGATGTATTTCGTAAAACTGCAATGGAAACACATTTATCACATCAAACGAGTCGCATGATCAACAGCCGGATGTTACTACTGGCAAAAACAACAAAGAAGAAGACGATAGGAAGTAGTAGGAAGATGGGGTTTTTTTTAACAATATGCAATATCAATATCAGAGCTCTCACAACATCACACAGTTTATAAAAAGTTGTCATTCAAACGTGTTTAATCCATAACTCCTCTGTAACATCAGCGAAGGTTGATAGATGATGAACGCTAGCACAATGTCTAAATTATGAAAATATCTCATTTAACTGTTTACATTCGTCGCTGCCATGATTTTTATTGCCTTATAACTTGAACAAGCTCATTATTTTCTTATTTAATGAAAACAGCCCAATTGCAAAATTGTGTTTTTTTAACATTAGTGTAATGTAGATCAAGATTTGTGCACATTTGTAACTGAAACACAGCTACTGAGAATAATAGCTCAGAGAACCTATTAAATAAAATAAGAAAAATAAAAGACACCTTACACAAAAGTGTGCACAGATAAAACATATATATATATGTATACACTGTCCTCAGAAATCTCCACAACTTTTGAAAATAACAACAACCAAAAAAAAAAGACACAGGAAGAAGAGCACCAGTGAACAGCTAAGGGCCCAAAAGCAATCTGGCCTCCTTTCTGCTCTGTCGTGTGGTATAACTTCGTGTGGAGTCACACTTGTGGCAATGGAAGGTCTCTTAATTAAGGGGTTGGGAACAAACACGCAAGCAGGCTTTGAAAAGGCCTTGCCCTTCTCAGATGAGGATTGGAGCTTTCTATCAGCATCTGCTGCTATTTATACCACCATCCATCACCTGGTGCAAGATGCATCGCTTCAATTTTATTGTCAACACAGATGAAACATTTTCCAAAATGCTCCTATTTGTTTTGACTCTTCTTTTTTTTCTTTACAGCTGTTGTTACACTGTTTTTTATTTTTTGTATCCTGCTTTTTGTATCCTGCTATCTATATTTTCATGTGGATTCCCTTAAAAAAAAAACATTTTTGTGAAACATCAAAGGCCTTCATTCACTTTAAACAAAATATGTGTATCATTTAATATGGAAACCCATTATGTGCATTGTGTGTTTATTGGGATGAAGTGTGTAAATTGTGATTGTGATCCCGCATTAAGACACAACTTGATTTTTGCCATGACGGTGTTGTTTTTTTGTTAAATGGACTGTATGTTTATAGTATTCATTCTCACAAAGGTGTGGCAAGTAGAATTAAACCTTTAACCTTTTCTGACACTGAGCCACAGTTGCCCTTGTTTGCTGTGTTGTTTGTTGTACGCTGAATAGGGCTTACAGTTCATCCATTTTGTTTGCCAAAGTTCTGGTTTTTTTGACAACATTTTTTATGATCGAATGAACTGCATCGCCTTTTCTACTCATCTGATATTTGGGACTGTAGTTGAAATGTAAATTAAAAATTTTATTTGTTTTGTGAGCTTTCTTCTCTTCTGTCATGCCTGCTGTTGTTGTCATTTAGCGATATGTTTACAAGTTCTCAGAAGCCAATCAAATTTTAATCGGACTATTGTTACCCGTGCAAATACAAAACAGTTTTTAATTGATCATTTAATTTAGAAAAAAATCTATCCAAACTATCTATTTGAAAACATTCTTGGTCAAGGTTGTCATGATCTATTTCTATGAGTTTGCATTGTTTTTTATTTCAAATGTAACAGGATGTCCACCTTTCAAAAAGTGTTTTTAGCGCCATTACTTTTTTTATTCTTGAATCATGACCACTGACCTTAATGCAAGTGATGAGTCTAGAGATGGGTTGTGCTCAAAAGAATCTACTCTAAGAGGCAATGTCTTGTAGTTTATCAGTAGAGCCGACTTCCCACATTTTCTTCCTTTCGCTGCTCAGCTCTCACTCTCACTTGTTCTGATTGGTTGCTTAGGGACCACTACAGCCACTACGAGGAAATTTAACAACTCTACACATGTCAGTGCTTCTACTCCGAATAAAGCCTTGTGAATGTAAACAGACATCATGAACAGATTTATTAGTTTTGTGCCAGTACAAATGCTACATTTGGGTTATTTAATCTGAATCAGTTTCAATCAGATCAATTAATTTTGTGCGTGTAAACATAGCTATTGAGATGATGTGGCATATATACAAGAACCTCTTAAAAAATTGCACTGCTGAAAGTGAAAAAATAGGAAAGTCTATCCATCTCAGACCAATGTCAGAGAGACAGATAACTGTTAGAATACAAATTGTTGCCAATAGATCTTGTTTTGAGGAAGGACACTTGAATCTATGGGAAGAAAATACAAGCTCCATGCAGAACACTCATCTTTTTTAAAGAAAATTAACTCCAGTCCCTAATTGAGCCCCTTGAATACACTGCCAGGTACAAGATAAAATAACCAATTTATTCTTTAGGTGAGATTCCCAAGGTTACATAGTCAGTTACTGGAATTGGGATGCCTGAAAACCTAACCTTCCTCTTTGCTGCCACACACTGATACCTTTACATTTTTCATACTGTATGACAACCCGGTTGTCATAGAGCTCAAGATTGATAAGAACCTCCTGCAGAAAAGACTGCTTGAAAAAAAAATGCAAACACAGACAGACTGAGGTACCCTTTCGGATTTCTAGGTGGAAAGTCATGCCAGCAAGTCTTTTGAAATTACAGGATCCTTCCCTGGAGAAACAGAATTGCAAATAAACTGTTTCTATAATTTTGTTGGCTGGACAAAGATATATGTTGCAGTTAAAACATTTCTGCTGTCATAATAAATGCTTCAAAATTTAAAGTTTTGAATTTATTCAGTGTAATTTACTGTAAGGTTGCGTGATGGCACAGGCGGTAGCACTGTTACCCCGTGGCAAGAAGGTTGCGGTTTCTCTCTGGGTACTCTGGTTTTGTCCCACAGACAACAAAGATGACTGTTGGGTAAACGGTTTTCTCCTAAATAAACCGTGTGTGTGTGTGAATGTTGTTTTTGATCAAATTAAGGATAATTTTTCCAACAAATTAAATGTTGTGAAGACCAACTGCTCCTTACGGTTAGGAACAAGCAATGGTAAAGGTTAGGAGAAATGTCTGTATAAATGCAGTTACTAAAATGAAAAGAAGTCAGTACAAAGTCTTACAAATCACTTGCCAGCTGTTCTGTCAAGAGTTTTTATTTGAGAACATTGGTGAATAAACAGCATTTTAAAGACCAAGAAACACAGCAGACAGGTCAGAGAGAAAGCTACGGAGAAGCTTAAAGCAGAGTTGGGTTATAAAATAATACCAACCATCTACTAATACATGTTCGCCCACCTAGAGACAGGCTGGACCACGTCGGCATTAATCATACAAGTAACCGAAAGGTAAAAGGTCATCATGCGACAACTGGCAAATAAGAAAACCATGGCTCAAGAAAAAGAACAAGTCCCTTTGGCGGTTTTCACACAGAAATCATATGGCACAAGGTGCTCTGGTCAAAAGAAGGCAGAACTGAACTTTTGGACCCACATGCCAATTACTATTTGTAGCAGAAAAACAAGACTGCATTTTACACTTCTACAGCTACAAACCACAGGCAAGAGAAACGCAGTGGACAGTAGTTGGAAAACTCCAGTGGAAATTGAAGTGGACAACAATGAACCTGGAACGAGGGCCAGCAGCTGCTTGAGCACGGCGAGTGACGTCTTGCTTGGACTTGTTTTCAACAAGAGGTGTGAAACCGTGAGTGAATGTGGTTCAGATGACCCCAAATTGGGGTTCAGTTGTTGCGGGATGGAGGAAGAGCCAAGTCCACAATATGTGGTGGCATCCTTCGGCAGATACTTGACTTGGAAAAGAAGTATGCTTGAGTGAGCACAGATGGTGCCAGGGCAATAACGGGTCATCACAGCAGAGTGATTGTCCAAATTCATGCGGTTGCACCCAAATTGCAATAGATTTGTTGCAGGGTCCACTGAAGAAGATGCCCAAATAGCTAAAATATGTAGCAAGCGCCACCAGCTGCGTTTCCATTATACAGTGAGCTATTGTTTACAGCAAGAGTAAATAAAAATGTAAAAATATAATTATTGGTGCATTTTGCTGTTGCTGGTGTTGATATTCCTGTTTATGGTCACATAAACGGTAATGAAAAATACAAAAAAAAAATCTGTTTATATATATAGAAATTACTGATACATATACATGTAAATGTGTATGTGAGTCTACATTACATTAGTGTAAAAAATTCTCAATTGGGATGTTTCCATTAAGTAAGAAATGAAATTAAAAAATTACACACGAAGAGCCATTTGGACCAGTTGACCCCTATGAAACATGAGAAAACATCAACCCACCACTAACAGACCTACAGCAAATTGGTTTTATTTATTAAAGCCCTTCATCACATCCTCATACAGTAGGAAGTTAATGAAAAATAAAACTCCATTAATAAATCAAACAAAACGGTTAAACAGACATATAATACAAATAAGAAAAAAAAAAAACACAAAAAAAGAGTGCTTTGAACTAATATATACATGTAAAAAGTTAAAAGTTTCTACATCTGACTTGCAGGATGGCTTTATACTAAGAAACAAAAATGAGAAATATTGCCTCGCAACTGAAACAAACTTTAATCCTCTAATCAGACAGGTTTTGATACAATGCACCCAAACTGTAATTATGAGTTAGTGAGAATTGCAATATTGCATTTCCACACTGAAACTGCTTGGTAGTCCAGATCATCAAGTCATAAATATTCCACTGTTGATTTACCATTTCACCGCTGCTGGCAAATTTCATTGGTTGTAATAATATATGCGATATGTCCCTCCAGTGTTCTTGTTCCACTTCTGATTATGAAATACATTATTCAAGTAAAAGCGGAATTTTTTTTTTTTCACAGCTTCTCATTATTCATGCAGACCAAGAGGGTAATCTGTTATTTTCTGACTCGGTCCTACAAGGCGGTTCGGCGCGTAATCAACGCCGGGAAAAGCAAAGTTAACAGTTTTGATTTATTCCGATTTTTCCCTCCATTTTCCTGATTGGCAGGCTATTGTGCCCAACTTAAGCACCTTAGCTTTGCCGAAGCAATTTAGCAGCATTATGACTTTGCATAAACCTTGAATTAAATGACCACATAAAGACGTGTGAAGTTCGAGTGCAGAATTTGAGTACTACTTTTTGAAGTTGCGGAGCTGAAAAGGTCTTCAAGGTTTTGTGTGTCGTATCCATGGTGATTTGTTTTATGGAGTTTAATGAAGGAGTCAAGCCTCTTAAGGTCATGGAGTATTTGTCAGAAATATGGCTTGTTAGGCTGATGTTCAGTCACTCTGCTCTCGCTGTGTGTGAATATTTATGTTGTGTTTTTTTTTTAATTACATCGATATTCTTCTATGGCTTTGCGCCTGGAAGTTTGTCCCACATAATCAAATTTTTTTTTTTTCTGCTTTTTCCAGCTCAGCAACCACAGTGAACAATCCCAATCCAATTAGATATCCTGAATTAAGAATCAGTTCTTGATTAAACAAAATAGATTAAATATCATGTTAGGAAGTTTTCAAAGTTTTTTTCTTTTCTGTTGGCTCATTTTATTTTATTTTTTCTCTGCTTCGTTTCGTTTATTTCTCATGTTCCCCGGTACGAATTGTTCAAAGCCAGCTCGGTTCTGTTTGTTCTGTTTCAAAGCTGCACTGTGGTGCTACATTTAGGCATTAAGAATTTATTTACTCATGAAACAGAGGCGCTCGAGGGTCTGTGTTTGATGCTGATGAAAAAGGAAATCTGAAGAATGGTTGAGCCTCATTGACAGATTCCTTATGAGGCGCAGCGGCATGAATTACTCTAATTTTTGTGACATGGCGCAGTGTGGTGTGAACATCCATGCTTCTGTCTTGTAAAAAAAAAAAAAACAAGTAAAAAAAAACATATATTTTCCAATCTGTGCATTGCAAACTAAATCCCTCAGTGTACAGTATCTGTAGAATAGGATGTACATCTGTTGCCGTGGCGAATTGTCGTTGGATGCGGACCGCTGAGGTAACTCTGCCTCCATTTATCCACAACGCGGGACGAAAATTAAAGCAAGTTTCTCCATTTCAGCCAATTCCTGGCACGCGTTATTTTGATATGTGTCATTGGCCGCTGTGTTTAATTGGGAGCTGTCTCTGCAAATATAAGCTCGAGCGAGAGGGATGGGCTTGACAGCAAAACAACATTTCCCCACTGGAGAGCAAAAACCTGCCACTAATAAAAGATGTGATCGTCTCTTTTGTGTGTTTTCGTATGACAGACCATTAGTCTATCTGTCTATCTATCCTAAATTACAGGCCATGCAATCAGGGAAACACAAATTCAAATTTTCACATATTCATACATTCATATTTTCAGCATATAATTAATTACACCAAGGCAAATTCATATGACATTCTAAATACAAGATGTCAGAATAAAAAAGAGATAGAACCACACACTGTGATGCTGATCACAGCCCAGCGGAGTCATATATATTTCACTGCCAAAGAGTAATAAATATAAATAAATCAAAATGGAAACAAAAATTGTGTTGGTCAACGGAAATAAACAAGCCACTGATTTAATTCACACAGCAGCAGCTCATCTAGATTCCTTCTGCAGTGAGTTGAGTGATTCATAGAAATAGTTATTGATAGAATATGAAACAGAACAACTTTGTCTTTCTTGTGTTTTAGCAATAAATAAATTACTTGCATGATGAATTCAAATGAGCTCAATAATTTCCATTTTCATGATAATTTGTTTTTGTCTCTCTCGCTCTCTCTTTCTACCAAAGACCAGGAAAGCGCCATAAATGAAGTAAGTCTGGAAACTTGCTAACTGGTAGCAAGTCCAACTTCCCCCTAGTTACGTTTCAATATGGCCGCTCCTCACGTCAACAGCTGTGGTGGAAAAAAGTTTATTTTACAAGACACACATGTTAAAGTTTGTCTTAAGCCAATGTTACGTGTAGCACCCGTAACAATAATCTCAGCACATGAAAAGTGGTGTTTTATTATGAAACATAAAGCTTAAAATTATGTTTGTAAAAGCTGTAGAAAGCAGTGTTTATGGGCTTATGTTTTTTCAACAGTGTTTATGTTGAAATTTTAACTACTACTTACCCTGCTTTAAACCCGGCTCAAGTTCACACTTCCCAGGTTACTGGAACGCAGTTTGGATTAGATGATTTCCATTTTTTAAAAAATATTTCTGGCAGACACATCGGTTTATCTCTGCAGATATTCCTGGGTCGTTTCTGTCATGCTGTCTTGGTGCTTCAACTTCTGCCATCTTGAAGATTTCTGGTTGAGTCAGTAAACTGCTTTCCCCTCACAAATGTCAGCACACATACACACCAACTCATAAAATATGTGACATATGGCAGCACTTTTTTAAAAAAACAAAATCCAACCAATACATTTCTAGTAAGAAGAGTACGTCTGCTTCTTTAAAGCTGAGATCACCTGCTGATGCCACATGTTATTTTCCTTATATATGCTGCTGTCTTACAGTCTCTTTGTTCTCACTGTTCTGTCACGCTCAAACCAAACACACCCACACAATCACAGATTCCTGCAACCTCCCGGTGTTTCACAGGGCATGTAATGGTGGATATGACAGTAAGGTCTCTAACTAATTTGCTCTGTGTTTCTGCAGCTTGATAATGAACACCTGTGGAAGTTTCATTATTCCTTGAAGATTACAGAAAACAATTGTCTCCAGGGAGTTTGTAAAAGAAGAATTTTCGTTGTTACATTTTAAGGCCCGATATCGGATTTATAAACAACTACAAATTATCTTGAGTCTCCTTAATGGGTTTTTACAACAGCCCCATAATGTGTGAACAAAATTAAGAACAGATATTTTAACAGGCAGACATTGAAAGTACAGATGTATTGATTTAAAAAAAATTGGGCCAATATCATTATCAGATATTAATATTGCTGTTATAACTAATATTTACTAATATTATATTTTGCTACAGTTTTGACACCTTTGGGAAAAAAAAACCCAACCAGAAACAAATAGCAACATGAAAACTAATGTAGGTTGTTAATATGGGCCCTGTTTTAACTATTGGATAGAGACCGATATGTTAAAAATGACTAATATCGACCGATACCGATGTTGGTACCGATATATCGTGCATCACTTTTGTTTTTTCTTGCAGAATAGATGCTTAAGTCTTATTCATGAGGCTGACAAGCCAGCATCTTCTTTAATGGGGAAAAATGTAATTCAGTCAGTAGTCTATATGTTCTAATATTCAAAACATTCTTACACAGCACTTTAAAAGCTAACAGGACAGAAGCAGTGCACATTGAAATTCCCATGTCTGATTCTGAATGCTCGTTGTCTTCATGAGCTGATATGATTCAACTGGTTATATTTAGATAAAACTGGTTCCATTCATCTGAATCAGTTTTATTGGCTTTTTATAGCGCATTCTTCCCCATTTTTGTGCCTCTTATCTTTCTGCCACTCAAATTAGCATCCTATGAATACTAAGCCATTGTGAGAAGATAGTGATGGCATTATTCCTCTTACTTACCTAAATATGAAATATGCAACGTTTATAAAAAAAAAAAAAATCATGTGTGTTAAAACGGTCACTATATCCTAACAGTATATGAGACAGAAATCTTGAAATTTTGAGCTCCTCTCCCTTCTCTCAGTGATATGTAGAAACAACCAATCAGAGCCAGGAGGCGGGTCTTAGTGTTGTCTATCATGAACACTCTCCTCCCCTTGCTCTTTGCTAGCCTGTAGCTGCTCCCTGTCAGCAGAGCCTGTCTAGAATGCTAAGGCTACTTAGCATGGCCACCGATAACAACGGATAAACTATTTTCCTGGAACGGCAAGCTGTTTCTCCACCGTTAGCATATGCAGCAGTGCGCGGGCTAGCATGATTGACAGCCCTATGATCTTCCTCCTCACTCTGATTGGTTGGTTTTCTTCAGGAGTATTACAACATGGTTATACTTGACCTATCTCACTGTATCACAACATGGTGACAGTTTTAATAAATATTTTAAAAAACATATTTCTCATAAAAGTTACATACTGCTACCTCTTTCAGTTTCACATGCATGTATATTTCTCAGTACAAAAGCACACTCCTTTAGTTTTAACTAAACATGGCTGTAAACCCAAAGGAAAGTGAAACAAAATACATAATTACAGCACTTAACCTCGCTGTTCAGAGAGAGTTGTTAAATACAAAACAAAGTCAAATCAACTCTGGGAGTTTAAAGTCAGTGATGACCATCTGGGGATATGCAGTCGCATTTTGAAATGACATTCAGTGCATTACACTGGAGCCTTTGTATATTCATAGCTTATAATATACGGACAGTGAAAGGTAACACTAATATCACTCACAATAGAAAGTATAGTCTTTTTGTTGTTGTTGTTTGCTGCGGTTAGGTGTTTTCTTTTTTTTTTCTAAATTATTCTACTCACTGAAAGTTTCCAATTTGCATCCGCAAAATTAAATTACCAGCCTCTTGTTGCAATACTAATTCAGCCCCAGAGTTTAGCGCGCACAAAATTGGTTTCCAGTTCTAACAAGGCACGGCTTGGTAACAACACCGCAGACAGAGACTGTGAGACTTTAGTAAAGACCTGGTTATATTTAGATCTTAATGAGGAAATAAAGAAACAAAGAAAAAGAAAAAGACAAACTTCAAAGTACGCGTTTGTGGATACCGACTAATTACTGTGGACACATGAAGGTGGCTTCCATCTCTCTGCTGACTGCTTCAACACGACCTGTGCTGCATCAGAAATATATATATTTTTTTAAAATGGCTCTCTGAGAGAGTGAAGTAAAGATTGCAACCTTAAAAGCCCCCTAGCAGCTGGTCCTCCAGGACTCCTCCATATGGAACACGAGGGTCGGTGTTATTTTCGCATTCAGGCCCGACCGACGCACTGAGGGAAATTAGAGTTCAGCCCGCCAGTCTGTCTGCCTGCCGAACGAGCCCAGTGAACTCCTAGCAAGGATCCGTCCCGGCTGTAGCCATAGCAACAAGCGAGATCTAATGCACTCTGCTTGAGTTGGCCAGGTGGCAATTTTATTGAAGAGAACTTCCTCGCACCTTCGCCAAGCAATAAAAGGGAAAACATCAATATCTGTATCTGCACATACCCACATATGCCTGTATTTTGATATCTGACTAAACCATTGATTTTGTGCAGTTTGTGGAACTGTGCACTTCATAGTGGTGATTTTCAGTGGCTTGAGCCGTATTGCTGTGGCAATACGTATATATTTCTTCTTTTCTTTTTCCAATTTGTGCACAATGAGTTTCTCATTCCATTAATGCACTTATGCTTACTTAAGTTAACGACTAAGACAAGAATTTCAATGTAACTCACATGCAACCAATATTAAATAAAGCAAGTTAAAGCTGTACATAAAGAGAAACTGACCCACAAATCAACTTTTTATTTTGCTTTTAAACTGTCTAAATAGGTTTCCTAGGGTTCTGTCTTCATGTTTCTGTGTGAATTTTGACATTTGTATGCAATTTGTTAAGCCCAACATTATTTGACCTAAAACCGTCTCACTGCTGGCCTCTCCGGTCAAAAGGTTCTTAGGCAGTTGAATTTTCCTATTGGTCGCAGCGGTACGGCTTGGTACAACTTTGTCAGTTCTGGTACAAAAACTATAAAAGCTGACGATTGCCGAAGGTATGGCGTTGAACGAATTGACTGGCTGCAGTGCTGAGGAAGCGGGAGAAGCTAATGGCGGCTAATGGCCGCTCTTGCTACTCGCTCAGGACTGACAGACTGCCTGCTATCGAGCGTTGTCACCGCACAAGTCTCCAAAAAGACAGCGACTCTGTATTTACCACTAGATGTTGTTTTGAAAAAAAGTCACTGGAAGAGTCTGGGAAATCGGTAACTATAACGACAAAGTGGATACATTGAGAACAGAGCTTCTTTCATCCTCATCGCACCCCCACTCGGCCGTGACTCTTGGCTCCGCCCACTTTGCTGGAATTTTTCAAAATTTCCAAGGAAGGGAATTTAGCTTTCAGAGGAAGGTTGATGCACTTTGAAGTGAATGCCATTCAGTGACACTTAAAACATGCCAAGGTCTGCCACACATTGTGCCCAATAAATAGTTTCCATAGGTACACAGATTTGGTCTCTCACTCTATTGAACATAATACAATCTTAGGTTTGTGTTGCTGCAAAAAGTGAACACATTTCTCTTTCTCTGAGCTACTTCTAACTGAATTCTCTATAGTGAAAAAACTGTATGTTAAAGATTTATGGATACAAAAGCAGTTGTTGCCGAGGAAAGCCTACCTGGAGGACCTTTGAATTACAAGGTGTGGACAACAATTGGTTTCCTCTTCAAGAAGGAAATGGCCTGGTCATGACTTGAAGGGCTAAACTCTTCATGGCTTACAAGCTGAACCACCTATTTTAATAAAAAAAAATTTATCCTGAATATCCCAGCTTCCTCTGTTTTGTGGAAGAGACAATGAGACACACGGGAGGCTCGACGCAAATGCTAGAGACGCAAGAATGGGTTTATCTGCCGCCATGAGATGACTATAAAACAACACGAATCAGATCTGATTTGACGATGTGATGGTAGACGTATTCGGGATTGTAGTTTTATTAGAAGGGGCTTAAATGTTCGTCTGGTAGCCGTGTAACTGCAAATCGATTCGCTCTGACAGCCGAGTGACCGTCTGAAATGTTCAAAAGACCTAAGCTGGGGGTAAAAAGGTTCAGGGACAGATTTTTATAAGCAATTTAAGAACTTTCTTCATCTTTGACTGAAATCCAAAGACTTGGTTTACTTTTCTGCACAGCAAATCCAGCAGGCCTAAATTAACTCTGTCAGATTTGACTTCAACACTTTTAAAGCGTCTATATGGGTCCACACCAGAAAGTGTTAATTTAACTCTTTTTGGAGAGTTGGTACCTTAACTCTAATTAAGTGTCAAGTATCGAATCTGCTGGAGTTAATCATTTAATACTTACTAACACTAACTCAGTGTTAGATCTTAAAATTAACTCTCACGGAGTGTTTTTTAACTTCATAAGAGTTAAATATTAAATAGGTATTTTATTGTTTTGAATTTGTAAAAATTCTTTGGAAAATAAACATTTAATAAAGAGGCAATGATTTTCTCAAATGCATTTATTTCAAAACATGCACCATAATTACAAAACATATTACAACATGGAATAATGTGCATGTTTCGCATGTCACTTTCATTCACATATTGCTTATTAAAAGGTCTGACATATCAGCTGTGCAATACAAAACGCATTATGCTTAATACATTTTTCTTCAATACAATATGCATGAAATTGTTCAAAGTACAAGGTGGAGAAAGTAAAGCAGGCAGGTAGAGTAAATGTTCTTTTAAAAGGTAGATTGCCGGATATTACAGTGCATAACAGACCAACCTGATATTCAGATCCATCACTTCTTACCAGAGGTGGGACCAAGTCACTGTTTTGCAAGTCTCAAGTCTTTGTCCTCAAGTCCGAGTCAAGTCTCAAGTCAAGAGCTTGGAATTTCAAGTCCTTTTGAGTCGTTTTTGTTTTGTTTATTTAAAAATCTCTGCTTTTGCATAAAGTCTACTAACACCAAAACATTTAACACTTTTGAATTTGCTGTGTGTATTCCTCTTTTCTCCACTCCACATGGAAATCAAATCTCAGAGGTTTTGTGGCTCCTAGCAGGAAGGAGGTTATGTTTTGAAGCTTGGGTTTAGAGAAGAAAAAAAAAAAATCTGTTTTTAAAGGAACCAGTCTTCTCATGTTTGTTGCTTGACATGAGCATAAAACCAATCCATGAATAAAAACACCGACGGTGAAACTTACACTCCTGCGCTGAGAACGGCGTTTGCAAATGTGAAACTGAAGACTTCAAAAAAAAAAAAAAATGTAAAAATTGTTATTCATTTGCATAAAACATTGTCATTACAATCGTCTGCCTTTCTGATTCCTGCTGCTGGTGACACGGCGACATGACAGCGTGATGATGCCAGACTCCGGGAAAAAATCCCACCTTTCATTCATCGGTGCCAACGTTGCCAGCCCAGTTTTAATGGTAATCAAATATTAATGCTAAGAATTTGAAAGGGTAATTAGATGTGCTGTGATATGGCCTCACCCTAACCTCACCACCCGTCAGTCATGTTTGCATCTGTCCTATTTACTCATGATGCTGAAAATAAAAATGAAATAAAGAAATTCTGCTATCTTGAAAGAAACTAAAACGGAAAAGGTGTAGTTGAAGGGACAGAGTGCCGGTCAGAAGTTTACGTTCACAAATTCAATCAGGTTTGAATTTGATGCATGTAGCTTCAAATTTCAAGTCATAGTCTATTCAACTAAAACGTTGCTATATTTCAGCAACTAAATTCACCCAAATAAAACACATGGACATGTAAGTTGATTCTCTGTTTCTGGCACTAGCTCGTTAAAGCTGAGGTATGTAACTTTTAGAAAGGGGCTTTTTTCATATTTGTTGAAACTGTCATCATGTCGTGAGACAGATAATCTGTGAAAACAAAATCAAGCTGGTCCATGTGCTCCCAGCAATACTTTTGCCGTCTGAAGAAATTGTTCGCTCCTGGTCAAAAACAACCAATCAGAGCCAGGAGGAGGATCCTACCGCTGTCAATCAAGCTCATGTAAGCGCTGCCAAATATGCTAATGGCGGAGAAACAACTTACTATTCCAGTCTGCTGTCATCGATAAATATGTTAACTAGCCTTGGCATTCAGCATGACTGAGCATGATTGACAGCGCTAAGACCCTCCTCCTGGCTCTGATTGGTTGTTTCTGACAAACAATCACAGCCATTATTTTTGGCTCTCATTGCTATTTTTGGGAAAACTGGGATAAGACAGAGGAGCTTGATTTTTTTCACAAATTATCCATCTCATTTCAGACTGTTACAAAATAATAATTTCACCAAAAATAGCAATATTTTAATGAATAGAGCTATCAAAAATGGTGGGAAATTAAGAAGGTACTCATATAATGTTGGTTCTAAAACTGCAATAGCAAGATTTCCAAAATGACACACTTTCTGGTCAGTTTCCCATGACTACCAAAACTCACCCTAAATCGGTTCTTCCGGTGACTGATATCCTTTTGTAAATCAAGCGTCGTGAAATCTCCATATTTTACTCTTACAACAATTTGCACTCTGTCTGAAGATGTGGTGTAGAAAGAAGCATCGGCATGGTAACGGCATAATAAGAACTGCTTGTTTAAATTAAGTCTTCTAAGAAAGTCCAGCACTTTCTTAGAGAAAGAAAGTACTGGACTTTCTTTTTCTAAGTCCAGTACTGAAGACCATTTCTGTACCCACATTATTCACATTGACTCTGCAGCAGTACCTGCCAACGACCTAGACATGAAACACCGGTGGCCTATCGATCAGAGCAAGATAACTCAATTTCTCAAACAAGAGATGGAATTGGTTAGTTGCACAATTTCATTTTATCTACTCTGCACAGCTCTCTACTGTTTCACAAACGGTCCACAGGAGTATAACGAATGCTTGTCAGCTGCAACGAACATTGTGTTAAAAGAAGCTAAACTGCTTTAGTCAATGAGAAACAAGAATACACCGAAGTTGAATAAGATAATCCCCACTAAACCTCCCATGTAAAACGGCATAATTTATGTACATGTAAGAGGAGCAAGAAAAAAAAAAGAATCTGATGACATGAAAGAACAAGTTATGATCCCAAACAATCAATATGTAAGGCTTTGGGAACGGACAGGAGCGATTTGCAGTGTTTTTCCTTGTAACGGTGGTGGTTAAAAAAGTGGTTTCCGAAGAGCTTAATGCATCTGCCACTGTGATTGCGGTCCGTCTGCTGGGCTGTCTGAAAGCCGGCTAAAAAGCTGCCACTGTTACTGCAGCCATCTCAAAGTACAGCCCAAAATGCACAGCTTTTTTAGACATCCGATGTCTTAATCATTTATGAATATTCAACAGTAAAAACAGCAGATTATTTTATTCGATCTTACTGGTAGACTCTAAGAAGTGTATTTGGGCTGCACTTCATGTTATGGACTTGTTAACATTAATCTCACTTAATTGTTTTGGGTTAGCGATGACAACGTACTTGTTTGTGTTGAATTAACTTAAAAGCTTTAAGTTAAAAAGCTACAAATTTTTAACTTAAAGGAACATTTTACTTTGACTTTACTTGAAACAATTAAGTTCAATGCTGTGTTTGTATCCTATGCCTGATGTGAAGCAACAGGGACAGATCCTGTACCAACCATGGTGCTGTGGTGGTGCAGGGGTTTAGCACAACTCACATAAGGAGACCTTAGTCCTCGAAGCGGCCATAGCAGGTTTGATTCCAGACCTGGTGACCTTTGACGCATGTCTTCCCCCTCTTTCATAACACGCTTTCCAGTCTATCTACTGAGACAAAAAAAATTTTTAGCTCAGTTTGCTTCTTTGTTTGAAGTGAACTAAATGATTTGAGTAAGACTGACTTAAATTTGTCAAGTTAAACCCAATTTTACCAAATTACTTGTTACCAATTGAAGCAATTTAATTAAATTGAATCAACTATCCTCTTTTTTCAGTGTAAACCAGTGTTTATCATTTTCAAAGGTGAAGTTTGGGTGAATTTTTCCATCACACAAACTCTCTTGACCCTTCTGGAAAATTAAAACGGTCGTCCAACCTTAGTGCTCATGCCACTTTGCGAGAGACATTGCTTTTGTGTGCCTAGAACGACCTGCGAAGTTCAAAGACAGAAAGACTCTTTGCCTTTGCCATCTGGGGGGGTCATTATAATGTGGATGTTTGCCAGAAAACAACATAAAAGTCGAACCTACCCGCTGATTTAGAATTTCTTAGGCTATCGGTCCTAAAGGTTACACTGATCAAGCGGCGTTGAATGCAAATACTTTTAGATTTGTCCCTGGTGTTAGGATTCTGCTCTGCAGAGTTAAGTCTTTGTAAAGCCAAGGTGTTATCAGACTGCTATTGATGCCAGAGAAGTAGTTTCTGTCAGCAGTGGTGTTGCCGGACCTTCCAGGCTTAATTACTTCACACATTTCGATGCTACATGTGGGGTGTGAGGTGCAGGAGCGTGTCTAGCGAGCATGTCTAAAGCTCACTAATTCCCCTTAATTGCTAGTGGTCAAGTGTAACTCGCTGTGAGTTTTTGTGCTTGTGTAGCAGTGCGACAGCGGAGCCAGAGAGTGATGATGACTCATCACATAAAGGGCTCAGTCATTGCCTGACCTCCAGCGAGGCCTGACCTGCAGGATCACACACACACACGCACACACAACTATAACGCCGACTCCAGTGTTGCTGCCTGAAGACGAACGGCCGTCCAAACACTCCACAAAGTGCACCGCGAGATAATTAGGAAATAATGCACTGATGCTGAAAAGAAAGACAGAGGGAACTTTTGGGAATCACTTGTAATTACCAGCTCTTGTCTGTTTACACGATACATTCATTGCTTCTGTAATGACTCTGTACTGTACACAGCCCAGCCATGACACACATGGGAGGAGTGGTTTAGCGTGGGGAAAAACAGTTTGTTGATGTCTGTAAGTGTAACTTTAACATTTAATTTAAACATCCTCTATGCAGGGGTGTCAAACTCAGTTTCATTTTGGGCCGTATCAAAAATCTGAACATCCTTAACGGGCCGGTTATTCCAGAATGTATTGATAAAACCCATTAAACTGTTAAAACAGTAATAAATGGCTGCTCCTCCAGGATATTACGATTGTTTTAGAGTTTTTTGTAATCAAAATCACATATTTTGTGGTGCTAAGTTAGAAATATTTGTAAGGAAGTTTTGTAATATTTGCTCTAATGTATGACTTTAAATGTGACTTTTTTTTATTCCTCGCTATAACTGTAACCTGACATCAAGTAAGGCTGAGGCAGCAGTCAGCTAAGCCCAATGTTTTTGATGAATTTTGAGAAAAATTTGCAGTAAAATCAGAAAAAAATTAGAAGATTTGTTGATTTTGTGTGAATTTTGCAGAAAATATGGAGGGATTTATTGGAGCTCAGAGGGCCACACACAAAGCTACGGAGGGCCAGATTTGGCCCCCGAGTTCGACAGATGCGCTCTATTCTATTCAGAGATTTAAAATGATACTTAAGAAGAACTGCGCCTCTAGATCCAATATATTTCTCAAAAGTATTGATTCTTTTTAAATCTGGCTTTACCCCACATTTGAAAACTCTTTAACAGTTTTATCATGCTTTAGTGAACTTTCCATTTTACCTCTAATCACACAACTCAGTTCACCGTATGTCCTTTTGTTCACAGCAGCACACACATTTATTTGAACACACAGAGCCCAACAAAAGCCATAATTAATCATCAATTTGTTTCACATATGCTTCTTTTCTTCTTCAATTTAAGAACGAGCACAACCCAGCTGCACGTTTCCATTTGCAACCCACATGTCATGTTTATGGATTCAAACTTGTGTACCTGGTATCAAGTCTGTATTTTATGAAAAAGGAAAGAAGAAAATAAATATGAAGACCATTATGAGGGCGAATATGCCCTGCTGTGTATCTCAGCTTAGCTTGGAGTTGGCCTAATTACAAAGACAGCGGTTCTAAAACCCCCGTCAAGCCACCTCAGCTTTCATAATGTATTCATGATGGGGTAATTTATTTTTCTTCACAGGAGCTTCTACCCATCTGATACTGAATACAACCAGCATTTTTTATTTCCAAACAGGTGCCTAATGAGTCGTTCAGTAATCAAAACCGGATTCACGTGTTAGGATTATTCTAAGGGCCGAGACAACAACGTACGGTGCTTTGCAACAGTATTTCGTAGTTTGTCATATATTAATTGTCCATGTAAATTATGAGAAAGTAAGGAATTTGAATTTAAATTACCTTATTATTTTATAGTGCTTATTTCAGCATAAATCCATCTGTTCTGGCATCTGAGGTTTGTTACAGGACATAAGTGAACAAAAAGCATCACAAAGAAAAAACCTTGGTGGTGAGAGATAAAGATGTGGAGAAGTCTAAAGCGGGATTAGCTAGTAAAACAATAGCTCGGGCTTTAACCATGCGATGGAGAACTGATCAATCAATCGCTTAAAATGAAGAGTGCCAGCAAAATTGCTGACCTATAGAGATGTGGCTATCCGCCTAAACTGACACACTGGACACAGTGCATTTTTCAACTCTGGAGGAATTTCTTTTTAATACTTAGGTTGGAAAACTAACATAAGTAAATTTTACTGTGACTGTAACAATTCCTCCAATGACTCAAGGATCTTGACTTTTAAAATTCCTCGAGGCAAATTATCTGTCTCGAGGATACGTTGAATTGTGTCTTCCTACTTATTTAGCCCACTGCGTTCTGGTGGGTTGATTATTTGTGTTGCGCAATGGTCTCATGTTCTCCTTCGAGCTGTTGATGAACGCTAACTCACCCTATCTATTGAGACTGCAGAAGGGTTAAGAAACTACTATAGAATGGGACCATTTTTTTATTTGCTTTCTCAATTAATTGTCAGAATAATTAATTGATTATTAAATAACAAAAATATTCCTCTGAAATAGCCCTACAGTCTAATGTGAACTTAACGGAAGAATGGCAAGAAAAGCGGCATTGTTCATAGAAACCCTGGTATGTAAAATTAGTTGGAAGCTAATGGAACTTGTGATGAAAGATTTAATGAAAAACTTCAGAAAACATGAACTAGGTGAACAGGGTAAGAAGCTCCAAAATCTTTAAATTGCGGATTTACTTAAGAAAAAACTGCCAAAGGAGCAACTGGATGATAACTTTATGTAAATACTGTCCAACACATAAGTTGTTGGCAAAAACTAATAATGAATCTTACACAACCTTTGACAAAATGATAAAACTAGTGTTACGACCCGTCTAGGCGTGATCAGATCATAACATGAAAGGTCCCTCCTCTTCCCATCCCAAGCAGTCAGCACACTCAAAGTTAAACATTTTACAATGATATTTATTATTAAAAAAAGATATGTCTTTGATTTAGATGTGACAAAATGTAGCATATAACTTCAGAATGAGCCAGTGCCAAAACAACAAACAAAAGAAACTATCTGGATAATAATCAACTTACCTAATTAAAAATAAGTAAACCAAATGACAAAAACTTACCTCCCTAACTAAAAAAACAGGAAAGTACTAAGGTAACATAAATGGCAGCTCACTCCTACAAAAGGTGTTTAACAGACAAACAAACAGTGTGGCTGGTTGAGATGAGCAGAGGAGGGGACCTCCAGGAAGTCCACGTCAGCAGCTTTTATAATCGTCACGTCCAGGAAGCCACCAATCGGACGTCCCCCGTCGTCCTCCAGGCACCAATCAAAAGCAGGCACCTGCACACTCGTTTGCATAATTAGACTTAACGACTAGAGATAGTGTCACAACCTTAACATAAACAGCCTGAAGTTCACAGGAAAAGATCCAGTTTGAAAATTGTCAGTCCGTATAAATCCCCGTTTTTCTAAGTTGCATCATGATGGTTGAAAATGAATGACTGCTGATATTCAGACCGCGTGCCCTTAACCCCCTCTCCCCCATCGCTCCTCTAAGGGATCTCATTGATTTCTCCGAAACATGGCTGAGAATTACAATTGTTCTCCGGAAAGAAATCGCTCAGAAACGTGTCAAGATGGGTGAAAAATCGTCCGCCTGCCAGTGCTGAGCTTAGCCCACTGGGGAACCGGAGGCGGCACACAAAAGGCCGCCGCTATTAAACTCCAACCCGAGGAGAAAATGTAGATTGTGTCCGACTACACAGAATGTGTCACCGGTTACCTTGGACAACCGATGTTGGCTGTTTGGTTGTGATAACAGAAATTGCCCTCAAGTCACTCACCACAGCATTTTAAAGCACTACTGAGGATGTTGCATTAATGAATCTGAGTGAGACGTGTTATTCGGTGACATTGCTTTCAAGCAGAATGGCCGGTATATATTAATAAAAATGGATAAAGTATCCTCCTATGAAGAGCCAGCATGAAAACACTCTTTTAGCCATTCGGTCCTCTAAAGGCCGATTAAATAAAGCCCTTTTTTGAATAAGCTGCCCTGTCACATCGCCCTTGCTGTAATACCACAATCACCATGGATATTTCAGTTATTGTAAATTCTATTATCACTGCAAGACGTCCGATTACCTCCCAGGCCTATTGTGCCACATCAAGCTACTAGTATACAGTTTACAGCACAGGATGCAAGGGATCCAATTACTCTGCAGTAATCTGATGTAATGAAATAAAAATAACCATCATGGAAAAGGCAAAGGCAATCCGAAGGGAGGAAAGAGGCTGGAGTTGAGGGCGTCTTCCTTTTCCGTTCGACTTGTTGAAAAATCATAATGGATGATTGCCTTCATCTGCTCGCTGCGTAGAATAATAAAAATGATAATCTAATAATATAAATAATACGGCTTTGTGCAATACATCAAACGTGAGGAAGTTGTAGGTTTTCAAGTCAGCCGGGCCAGCGGAGACGGGGCTGGCTGAGCACAGTGATCGATTAGGGATTTTTAAACACTCCTCCTGGTGAGCTCTGCCGTGGCCAAAAGAGCAGCTGGGGTTTTTCCCCTCCTTCTGCGAGAGGGGGAGGAGGAGGGCCACAGATGGCACGGACCCTGCAGGTCAAGCGCTATTCGAGGATGCAAAGTGGGAGTGAATGAGTGCGTAAATTAATCCTGGCCCTTTGGACTGCGTCGCAATTTAGTGCGTAGCGCTCCACAGTAATAAAAGCCTCCACGTTAAATCCATATTATGTATGACACATAAGCTATTAAAGAAGAATTTGCAGAACTACAACCGCTCCGTCAGCCGTGGAGGAACGTTATTGCTTCTTATTGATTCAAAATACACATATCACTTCACGCACGGCTCAGAAAATAATAATGTTTACCTCTGAGATGACTAAATTACGGCGGAGAGAGACGCTTCCTTTCAGGCTCTACGCCAGACCTCGTCGACGGGGGAAACGAAAGGGGGCAGACGTAAACAAGATCTGGGGAGAGAAACTGACGTTTGTTGGTTTGGTTTGTTTCTTTTCTTTTCTAAAACCAGCCTCCACAGGATCATGGTGTAATGAAGTTTCATTTAATGAAGGGAAGAGAAGCATCTTCAGGCTACTATCAATGTTCCTTATCTTACCATACATTCTGGCTTATCTAAAAACGAGTTGGTCCAAGATATGAAGAAATATAGCATGTATTCCGAAAATTAGAAACTTGCTATACCTTATTAGTATGTATTGTGTGTGGTGCATCCCCATTTCATATAATGCACTTGTGTTGGGATGATGGAGGGCAAAAGGTCTCAGTTCTTTCTCGTTGCATATCTGATTGCATTTGCTGATTACATGACAATAGATAATCCGAAGTAAGTAGCACTCCAAAATCTCCTTCCTACTCATTTAATACTTTAGCATCAAATCACCAGCTACTCCCGATTTTAGGATATGTAGAAACAGTTCATAGAGTATACACAGGTGGACTCTATATAGTCATTAGCAGTCATCACTCAACTCCTAAAGGCAATGGATTGCAATCACAGAAAAGGGAATACTTTTACACAATGTACTTCTCAGTTTTTTTATTTGTAATCTCTTTTTTTTTGGATCAGGTATAATTTTCTTTCTACTTTCCACTTTTGTGTTGGTCTTTCACATTAAATTTCAATATTTCTGTTTGTGGTTGTAATGTGACAAAATATGGAAGTATTGAAGGGGTACAAATACTTTTGTATGGCACTTTATATTTATAGATTCCACCGATTTTAAATTGGACTCAAGCACAACATTATGCAATATAATGTATTTTGCAGACTGCCTGCGCTGATAGATTCTCTCACCTCTGCATGCTGAATCCTTGAAGTAGCTCCAATTGATTGCACGCTCTTATTTTCTGACTCACTCAATTAAAAATTGTTTTGAACACTCACAAACTGTGACTAGAGCAATAAAATGTGTTTGTTGTTTAATGTTCAGGTGATCATATGTGCAGAAACCAATAAACAAAAGCAAGATGGCAACATCACATAAAAAACTAATACCAACCATCCTGACAGAGATACACACACACAATGAATGTTAATAAATGTTCATACTATGAAATACAAACAAATGGCAAGGGGGAAAACCAATGTTTTTGATATAGGCCATAAAGGCAAGTGCCTAGGGCATCAATAGAATGGAGGATACATGAGCACCAGATAAACAAAAAAATATTATTCATGTGGCAGTTGTGCCCTAAGCCATTTTTCTATTACTTTTGTTGCATGTGGAGTGAATAAACCACCACTGATCCAAACACACCATAGGAAACCAGACGATGCCATAAACGCCGTACATTTTTCACATATGTCCCGACGTAAAGTTTCACAAAACGGGCTTCATATCCTCATGTTTAGTTGCAGATAAAATGTTAGTTTTTGCATCATAACAGAACATGTTACAAGAGCTGCTGAAACAACAACCAAGCACCTCTGTGTCAAATCGTTGACCATATTTTAAAATAATCCATGTTTGATATAACATGGATTATGTTATATCAAACACAATGCATATTTTCTACAACATCATCAACACAGCAAAAAATTATAAAATTATAAGTAAACGGTAACGGTTAATTAAATGACAAAACCGAAGAAATTAAAAACAGTATTTGTTATGAGTAAAAAAAAAAACCTCACCACCATATTGTGGTGCAACAAATAAAGTCCTTGCTCGCGATGTCTCCAGTTCTTAATCCAAAGCTTTGATATTTGGTTACGTCTTTTTTGGGTTAAAATAAGTCCACAAACTAAAGTTACAGCTTCAACTTCGTTGTCCATGTTTGTATACTCTAAATTTAGGTGTGGTAGCGCAGAATTTTAAGGGATTTCATAACAGGACATGTAATGTCCTTGAGTGAAACCTCACACTCTACGATCGTACCTGTTATACCTACGATTTTTAATCGGCTAGTGTGTGGTCTCTCACGTTTTGACAATTCTAGTGTGAACTGGGCTTTAGGCTCAAAACAGAGATAGAATTTTGTCTGCCGCTCTGTGTCTCACTCACACATGACAGTTTTCAGAGAGAATTAATTACCATAGCAATAGAGCACTGAGGAGAGCAGAGATGTAGAGAACTACAGAGATGGCGGAGCAGAATTTTAGAGCTACAGTGATGCCCCTTTGACGGAACAATTAATACAGATAAGTTGGCAGAAAAGCAAAAAAAGTAAGTTCCTTATGACTCATGAAACATGATGCTCCTAAACAGACAATAACTGTGGGCTGTCAAAATTAGAGCATCATATCTCATGTTTTTTGAACAATATTTGTTATTGAACAATATTTTGAACAATAACAGATATTGTTCAATAACAATTGAACAATATTTGTTGTTCAATGTGGTTCAGAGTACACTGACGCGATAGGATTTTCTGAGTCTCACTAAGGGCTTGCATGACGCAGTCACAAGCTGCAGACAATTAATTACCATAGCAACGGAACAAGGAAGGCGGGCGCTCGAGCAGAGAAGGTAAGAGTGAGACAAGTGGAATATGTGTGTCGAGGTAGACGCAAGTTTAATGCACGTCTCAGTGCACAGGAGGAAGATGAAGACGCTCTGAGTGACTTTTACAGGTATGTTTTTTTTAACCAGCCCTGTTAGTGCTGTGCTACAGTGTTGCTGCTGTGTTACTGCCGAGTCACAGGCATTGTTTAGAAATGAAAGGTTAAAGGTCAACCAGCCCCCCCACTTTTATAAAATCCAACAAAATAGGTGTCAATCAACTCGGCTACGTTTGTGCTGGTTTGTGCAGCAAAGATTTTCGTTTGTGCCACTATCATTTTAAGTGGGGGGGCTGGTTGACCTTTTGACCTTTAACCTTTCATTAATATCTTCAAAGCCAAAGCAGCACAAATGAAAATTTTT
>CAEFZY010066721.1:0-31098 GCA_903066815.1 Brachyrhaphis roseni
GCCTCTCTGGCAGCAATGCGCGCTCCCGACACAGGGGGAACAGATTTTCACAGGGGAACCGAATTTCGCACAAGACCTCTTGCGCTCCCGACACAGGGGGAACAGATTTTCACAGGGGAACCGAATTTCGCACAAGACCTCAATGTAGCTGGAGAAAGGCACCAGCACCTCCCGACCCCACTAGGGACAAGGGTGGTAGAAAATGGATGGATGGATGGATGGATGGATGGTTTGCCACTTAACATTTGACTGGAAATTTTATGTGTTTCGTTTTGATCAGCATTATTGTTTCATAGGTTTACACATAAAACAATAATGCTTTATGCTTTATAAAGCACTTTGTAAATAAAACGTTATGGTATGAACCATTTCATCTAGCGCCCACAAAACTGAAAATTGAAGATGGGTTATCAAAGAGGAGTTCGGTTCGGAGTTCCAAAAGGTCGATGCAGAGTGAGACGTCTGGCATTTCACGACCTCTGAGCTGCAGATCAGCCGAGGAGGTTGAGAGAGCCAATCAGAGGCGCTGTTGCAAACGTAAGCGGTGTATTTACGAGGTTACGTGCTACTGTAATTTATCTCCGTTTAAAACTGTTTATGCATATTTTTATTGCTGTCTTCTGCTTTTAGTATGCTTGTAGTTTTTCTGTTCGCGAATCGAGCGGAAGAAAGATCCCACATCTTTCTTCCGCTCGAACGTGTGAAATCTTTTCCATTAGTATGGAAAGCAAATGTGTCATTTAATTATCAGTACACTCCCCAAACCAGTTATGTTGACATCATACTAATTTAGTTTTAAATATATCACAAATTAAAACGGTTTCTGATATTTCAGTAGAAGACAAAGCAACCGCAAAAGCAATTTTATATCAAGTAAATATATCTTTATAAATTTCCATGGGAAACATCATAAATCACATATTTATAATTGGGGTGAGTAGCACTGAATTAATTTCAAACATCTCCGTGATGGCAAGTAAGAACTTGATAGAGTACCACACAATGTATTGTAATGTATTCTTTTTTATATATAAAAGAATAATTTAATTCATGACAATGTGAATTTCATTAAACAAATATTTATCATTACATTGTCACAGCATACTACTTCTATTTATTAAAGCACTTAAGGGAAGTGCTTTAATAAAGCATGTTAAGGGAGCTCTTATTTTCTAGGTTTCGTCAAATAGTCATGGTGATGGATGTAGACTTTTTGAAAATATTAATATTTTTAAGCTGGAGATGGGCACCTGCACCGGAACCCTTTTTTCGTTTATTTATTAATCAACACACACATATATGTATTTATTTAATCTACTATCATTTAATTTATGGCTGAATGTATTCACACAAAGAGGTAAACAATCATATAAAAAATACCAACATTTTTATTTGTCTTGTACAGTGTACAAGACAAATAAATTGTTAAATTTGTTTCTATCTATATTGTTTTTAACACTTTTAAGAACTTCTTTGTGAACTTTTATACCTGATGCTGCTGTTGTACCTGAATTTTTGTGGGAAAATAAAATCTGTTTCTATTGTATTATAAAAGAAAAAAAAAACTCTGCCTGATGAACACTAATTACAACTTCAGATTGGCTGAAACAAATATTCATGTGTAGTGCTCAGATAAAAATTAGCAGAATAAGCTAATTTTGTGCATGTTTTATAGAAAAACAGTGATTAATATTGTTAGATACTTAAAAAATATGTTACATTGAAATATAAATTATTGTATGTTCAGTGAGATCACTGAATTTTTTAAAGCCTCTAATGGTCCAGCTAGTTACATTTACACAATTACATTAATCTGAGTCAGTTTTTAGAAAAAGATTTCTGGGTTTTCCACCCACTGAATGAAAAACAAAGACACAGACACACATTTGCAGTTTATGTTAAGATTTGGAGAACAAATATTTTTTGCCTAAATTTGCTATTTTTCATTACTTATTTGAATTACTGTCATTTTTGTCCTTAAAATACCAAAGTTTCCACTTAACTTTATATTTTGGTCCATCTAATGATGTAATATTTGATCATTTTATTTCATTACTTGAGTAAACGTTTCACCACATACTTGAGTAATTTCTTGGATGGCTACATTTGACTTTTACTCGAGTAAAAACATGTCGAAGTAGTGTTACTTTTACTTGATTACAATGTTTGGGTACTCTGCATCTTTACTTGACCGGTGTGACGTCACTCACACAAGACGGGCGTTTCAAATTCCGTGCTGAACGGAACGCAGGAATAATTCAGAGTTGACTGGTGTGACGTCATTCACACATCCGAGTTTCAAATTCCGTGCTGAACGGAATGCAGCAATAATAATAATAAAAAAAATAATAATTAAAGTAGAGACAGATGATTATATGGTCCAACAGCCTGCCATACCCCGAGCCAAGCGGGACTTAAAAGCGATATTGCAGAGCGCTTTTGTGAAACTAAAGGAAGAGGACGCTAGAGATGAGCATTAAAAAGGCAGGAGGGGCGAGAATTAGACGTGTCTTTCGCCAACAGGGTTCCGACTAAATGCTGGGGTCTCAGCACCGACGAAGAGCCAGGCTTTGGGATTGGATAGCGACCATATAGCGTAACAACACCCCCGCCCCCCATCATCATCTCCTCTGTTGAGAATTGCGTTAAAAAAGGAAAGGCCTGAGCTTTGTCAACATTACGGGATTAATATATTTTTTTATTTTGTGATTTTGTCCCCCCCTCCTTTAGATTAAGAGGAACGGTTGCAGGCTGGTGTATGTGTTTAGAATGGGACACGCTGAAGGTATTTGCATCTTTATTTCTCTGTTTTACCCGCATCTTTCGGCTCGGCATCAAAATCCGTGCTGCCCCTTTTGCTCTTCCTCCGGAGCGACAAGCGTGTTTGGCGTATCTGCGCCGTAGTTAGCCGTCCCCTCGCCTCCTCACGGGCGGGTATAGCTTGTTTCGGACACATTTCTCGCTCCGAACCGCCAGTGATGGAGGTTTAATCACGACAGACAATTTGATTTAAAGGGGCACAGGCAGCCATATTAGGAGTGCAGCGTTAGCCAACATTAGCATCTCCTTTCATCTTTCCTATGTTTGCCCCGCTTTACTGAACAACAGGAGACGCCTAGCTATGTGTGTCTGAATATTAAAAGGCATTTAGTGGTTTCATGTTGTGATTTTCATCTCGATAAACCCCCAACATCTTATTTTTGATCCATTTGATGCTCAGTAGCTCGATGCTAACATCGCAGGCAGCTAAAACATCATTCAGTGAAATATGTGTATTTTTTCAGAGTGCGCAGTCGTTTTCTGATCAAACCAACACGTTTATTGCCAGCTGTTATGATTTACTGCATCACTTGTGAGCGAAATGAATCCCCTGAATTGATGTTGGTGGCTTTTGACCGCTAATCGACACCGTATGGATGTTTACATTATTTACCTTTCGGTTGCTGAGGAGCTTGTGTGAGTCCACACGTCAAGTCACATTGAGTGGACCAGTCCATTTCACTTCACACTTTTAAACCCGATTAATCGATCATTACAGATACTAGATGTGTTAAAGCAGCTGCCGTGAGAAAGCTCTTTGTTTTGTTTGTGAAAGCTGGTATCCATGTGTTTGGATTAAATGCACAAAAACAAAAGCCTACAAAAGCTCCCAATGATCAGTGCATTAAACCTAAAATTAGACTAAATGTTTAATGCAAAAATGTAATGTCGGTTGACAGGATTAGCCACTTAATATGTGTAAGTATCGAGCATGCAAGCTTCAAAATTCACCTGCCTTTTTAAAATATAAAAAAATAGAGTTCAGATTCTTACTGGAAATGATCCGATCTGCTTTTTTTTTTTTTTTTTTTTAGCAGAGATCTAGCAATTTAATTTAATCACAAATCGGTAAAGTACCCAAAAATTGTTCACTACTTCAACATAATTTCACTCAAGTGAAAGTTAAAGTAAAGAAATTACTCAAAAATATTTTGTAAAATGCTACTTCATTAGTGAGTTCTTAATCATGAGATCTGATTTAATGGTTAGGATAAATGTCATCAGGCAGACAAAAATGTAAAGTTGTGTATAAATTCTGCTATTTTAAAGACAAAAATTAAGACAAATAGATGACATAGCTACAAAAAAGAAATTTTCCAAATAATATTTTTCAACATTAAGCTTATAAAACCAAAACTTGTATCAACATTTTAATGTATTTTGGTCAAAATATGCTTGCTCTTTTTCCTCAAAATTACCCAAGTAATTGTACTTGAGACTATTTAGTTACTACCCACCTCTGCATTTAAGATTAGCTACTCTTGTTAATCCCTGTTACAAGGTTTCCCCAGAAAACTTTCTAAGTCCGGTGGTTGGGACACATGGGGATTCATTCAGCCTGTGTTTTTGTTAAAAAATATTTAAAATTGACAAGAAATTTGAAAGAATCACTTGACAATCATATGTTATTAGAAGATTAATATCAGAACAACAACTATAAAGTCTTAAAAAATGCAAACATTTTTTAAAAACTTAAATAAATAAGCAATGCTTGGCCTGGTGGGGGCACAAGTAAAGCCTGGTGGCCCGCCAGGCTTATAATGCACTGGGGGAAACCCTGGCTGTTGGGGGAAATTACAGTTAACATATCAGCAAAGAAAACAGACACAAAAGAAAAAGATGTGCTGCAGTTCTGTTTCTTTTCAGCATTTCCAATTAATAACCCCCCAGGGATATGAATGATGTTTAATAGCTGATTATTTAAAGTAACTCGCCGTCTACTGTAGGTTAATGTGGTGACCGGACTCCACTTAATGTCCACCATCAGGTCACTCAGAGTCATTTCGGATTTCTCATATTTTATGAGCTGAAATTAGTTAAAACCAGAGTGAATATGAGGGATACTGTATTTTCAGATGTCATACCATTAAACTTGGGCATTTTAATGACTTTTTATCTCCATAATTCATGATAAGGCTGAAGTACAAATTAAAAAAAGAAACTTATGCAATAGTTTATTTACATGGGGGAAAATGTAAGTTGGATGAGGTGAAATGGTGGCGCGAGTGTAGAAACGGGTGAAGGGCAGAACCTTCAGCCATTAATTTGAATGGACACAAAAACTAAAATCCTGAAAAATCTACCAAATAGCAATCAGGTTTGAAATTTAACAAATTAAAAACATATATATATATATATATATATACACAGCTCTGGGAAAAATGTAGAGCCCACTGCACTGAATCCCATAGAAAACCTCCTGGTTTTTCCACCAAATTTCTGAACTCTTCCTGAGTTAAAATATTAGTATTGTTGTTTCTAAATCAATATGAACTTGTTTTATTTGCATTATTTGAGATCTGAACCCACTGCATCTTTTTTGTTATTTTGACCATTTTTCCTTTTTAGTAAATAAATACTAAATTTCAGAGACATGTTGCTAGTAGTTCATAGAATAAAAGAACAATGTTCATTTTACCCAAACATATACCTATAGAAAGTAAAATCAAAGAAACTGATCATTTTAAATGGTATCTTGAGTTTTTCAGAGCTTTATATGCTGTCGTTTTTTCCAAGCTTGATTGATATTTGGCAGATTTTTTTAGCATTTTATTTTTGTGCCTTTATTAAAATTAACAGCAAGAAAGCTGTCATTTAGTGATCAATTGAGCCACTTGTTATGTACTTTGTTCTAATTTAAAATCTAAGGCATTAATTTACTTCCTGGCTTTCTTTTTTATGTTAACTGGCGTTCAGTGCCTTCATTGCACCAATCAGGGGTTTTCTACGGTCTGACCGTCTGACTCGCATCTTCACTGATTCAGATGGTTTGTCTACAAAACATTAAAAAGAAAATGTGCTGAAAAAAAGTAAAAAGGCAAGATTTTTTTCAATTTATGATTCAAATCACGTCTCAATTTTTAATAAAACTTAAAAGAAGACAATCTGCTGCTGGTTTACTCTTTTAGGAGGAAAACAATAAGACTTATTAGTTTTGATTCATTTGAAGGGGTGATTTCATACAAAGTCGACTTCTTTGCACCTTACATTTACGTTATAGTGTTATTTCTTCATCAAAAACATACCTGGAGTGTTGCTCTGTATCTTTCATGCATGTTTTAGAAATCCTTTAATCTCCATGGCAACCATTCAGCTGTGCAAAACCCCTGGTGGACCTAGCTCCACCTTCGAGACACAGCTCTTCCTCAGAGCTGCAGTTTCTTAGCTTCAGAGCTTCCGCCTCACAGAGCGACTCCTTCAGACTAGCCAGCAGCAATTAGCAAACATCTGGTGGAACTGCGCATCTGCTGCGCTCAATGTACAAGTTTCTTCTCGGTGTAACGCTGGTAAAAACTTTGTTGAAGGGTTAATAGAGGAGTGATGTTGAGGACTTACCTTAGCCTTTTTATAACTACTGAAGATAACATAGTTAATTACTTCTGGTATAAAATGACACTTTGTGCCTGGAAAACACATAATACTGCCACTTCAATGAATATAGTGATAAAATCTGAACTGCTCAAGGGGAAACTTTTTGACTCTTGTTCACGTCTTTTCCGACTTCACATCCCAGTTGAACATGTTTTAGTTACAAGTTGGAATACCAGTTGGATTTAGTGACTCTTGTGGCGCTAACTATGTTTAGAAGTCTCAGCCAATGCTGACGTGTTCCTCTCCATTTTGGTTATTTTGTTTTTATTTATTTCTACAGCTTAACGTTATCACCTTAAGACAGCACTCTGTTTTCATCCAAGAAAAATGTATTACACATATAACAAATTACTAGAACATTTACAACTTCTGATAGAACAAGTAAAATACATAAAAACAGACATCCAAATACAAATTTCAATGTTTCCAGTGGTTCAGTTTAGTAGAAAAGCTTTGTGTTACATCCTGAAGTAATTTATTTAATAACTGATCTTGGACTGAGAACACTGATTGTCCCTGCATTTTCTTCACCTTTTGACTCTACTGTTCCCACTTACCTCAGCGCTTGTTATCACACATTCATTATAATATTTTTGTATTAACTTAGGCCCGTCATGCACTTAAATATTGTTTTAATACAGGAAAAATTAAGAAATTATCAAAACACCAACAGCCGCACATTACAGTGAATCATATTTGCGACTGTCATTGCAATCAGCTGCTCAGGATCAATATTTAGTTGGTTTAGTTGGTTTAAAGTGGTGTTCCTGTTCTGCATTTCAGTGATTACAATAATAATATCACAAATGCATGTTTTCCTAATATCGTCCCTTGATTATTATTATTATTTTTTTTTGCATGTTGCGGCAGTTTCATAGTTTTATCAGTGTATTTTGCATTTATACACATGAAAACGCTCATTACTTCTTCATCAACGTGAGATAATGTCAGAAAATCCAATAATTATTTGATTCAGTCTTTGAACTCAAACCATTCAATCAAGTATAGTTGGAAATAACTTTTGATGAGTTTAATCTAATGCTTCAAAATCACTCCAACTGTTCCAGTTCTCAGAAAACCAGCGGTAACTCGTTGTCCGCAGGGATAAACTGCTGTTAGGGTCACAACAGCCAATTACTGTGTATTTATTCACATTTCATTCATTCCAAACCAAAAGAATAATGCTACATGTTGGCTTTGCACGTTGTTGTGTGTTCAACTAATTTGATCAAATGTAAACCATTAGCGGTGCAACTCTATCAGTCAGAAAACTGAGTTTCCTAGATGTTCCTGTTGGTTTTATCCAACGTTAAACTCATTATTTCTGAATTTTGAGTGCAAATGGAAACCACTATAAAAATGTTCACCTCCTCCATTTGAGGAATAATCTAATACTTTGGATTATATTAATCCAGTAGCTTCTGAATAATTTGTTTGATAAATGGCACAACAAATGGTGTGACTAGAGCTGCAGTGATCAGGCTTTTACAGGCTGATATTAATAACTGTATCATGTAAAAACTGGCATGACCATTTCATTCTTTTCAGTAAAACATCCTGAAACTCCCTTCTGAGATTTGCTGTCACCAGTGCTAAAAATATGCTTCCTGTATGGGCAGTGAGCATTTTCATATTTTAAAATATATTGTACAACATATTGCACCCAAGCAGTCTTTTGCAACTGGGATTGTGGGATTCCTCCTTCAGAAACATAGAGATTTGAAGAAATTGCTGTCTCCATGTTTATCTTTCTAGATAATGAGATGTTTGGTAACTTGAAGTAAAATGTGCACAAAAGAATCTCTTCTTTGTCTATGCAGAATAAGTGGGAGACTTTCAGCTTTGATGCTTTAAACAAGGAGGAAACAGATTCATTTTAATTTGACCTGCTGATCATCATCCAGAACCAATCAAGGCAAAGCTGGAAAATTTCAGTAGCTGCTTGGCTGGTTTAACTGTTTCTCTGCTTTCAGGCCAGAGCTGCACAAAATATTGAATCTCAATTACGAATATCAATATGTGCAAAATGAAAATTGCCAAGGACTTAATGATATTCCATGATCGTGGAATCTCTAAAAAACAGAGAGACTGATGTAATTAGGCATACAGATAAAAACAGCTTTGATTTCATTGATACAATAATATTTAAGCACACAACTCTTATAATAAAGATTTTATTTGTGCTGGAGCACAAATAAAATACATGGCCGTACCTATTTACATTGTCCTCATACCTATTGTCCTCCTGACCTCAAGTTTGACACATGTGCTCTAAAGGGTAATACGGCTTTTTGTCATGTGCAGGACTGCAACTAATGGTTATTTTATTAATTGATTATTAAAAAAAATGTAAAAAATTGTAAACTTTTCATCTTAACTATCTTATTCTATTTTATACAATATTGAAAAATGCATAAAATTGAATTAAATTCCTTTATAAAATAGAAAAATACACATTTTATTGCCTAAAATGCAATAGCATAACATTCCTTAAATGTATGCTTGATGTTTTTAGCTGCAGATTCATCTGCAGCTAAAAACAATACTTCAAACACCGACATATGAAAAGTTTCATATGAACACTTTCTGCTTGTCTTAAGATCATTAAAATGAGGGGATGACCTATTGACTTTTATTTTTAGTCAACAGATCTTGCTATCCAAGATTTTCTTTTCTTATCTTTTTTTTTTTCTTTTACAAAGTTTGACTAGTAGTTCTAGGGAGAAAATTTGTACAAATATTGAATGTACTTTTTTATATGCATTGAATACAATATGCAGCTCTGGAAAACATGTAGAGCCCACTGCACCGAATCCCATTGAAAACCTCCTGGTTATTCCACCAAATACTGATTTCTGAACTCTTACTGAGTTAAAACATTAGTATTATTGTTTCTATATTAATATGAACTTGTTTTCTTTGCATTATTTGAGGTCTGAAAGCACTGCATCTTTTTAGTTATTTTGACCATTTCTCATTTTCTGCAAATAAATACTAAATATTTGCTTGGAAGTTCAGAGTTGTGTTGTCAGTAGTTCATAGAATAAAAGAACAAAGTTTGTTTCACTCAAACATTTACCTATAGATAGTGAAATCAGACAAACTGATCATTTTAAGTGGTTTCTTAATTTTTTCCAGAACTGTATGTTTGTTTTTTGTAGAGTTTTGGCTTAATTACTGCTGTATCTGTGTTGTTATTTCAGCAAATTGACTTTTAGAGTCTGTGTACTCCAGTTAGCGATGAATCGATTACTAAATTAGTTTATGATTATTTTAATAATTGATTCCTTAATCTGATTAATTGCTTCAGCTCTGGTCTTGTGTAGGTTTTAGTTAACAAAACAGAAAAATATGGAATAAAGATCTTTCATCGGGGGTTTAAAATATTGATGTTTAATCTGTTTTATGATGCATTTAAAGTTCTCTGTGATTTTAGTTGTTTAAGGATCGAATTAGAGTCTTAAAGTTTCCCTGTCTTTGTCCCCAGGTCCAGTCAAAGAAAAAGACAGTTAAGGATGCAGGAGCCCAACAATGGATTTCTCCTTCTCTTTCATGCAAGGGATCATGGGAAATACAATTCAGCAACCCCCTCAGCTCATTGACTCAGCCAACATCAGACAGGACGGCTCCTGCGACACCGGCAGTGACCCGGGTGAGGATAGCGGTCCCTCTTACGATGCTGCCCTGGATGCAGAGTTCTCTTACCCGCCGTCAGCCTCGGAGGACATGCCACAGGTCCCGAACGGCTACCCCTCGGGTCTGGGCCTGTACGAGCCCCAGGCCAAGTTCTCCATGTACTCGCAGTTCCCCAACGGCTCAGCTAATGGCTACGGCGCCATACGGAGCTACGGGGACCACGGCCTCCTGCCGGGGGAGGGAACTGTCCTGAGAGGACCCGGCCTCCATGAGAGACCTCTGTCCCCCGTGTCTCCGCCGCTGTCGGTACATCACCCGCACCTCCACCACCCCCATCACCACCACCACGCACACCCCTTCCACTCGAACCCGCCCCACATACAGACCCACTCGCACCCGCACAGCCCCCCGCCGCCGCCACCGCTGCCGCTGCCCACCCAGCACCAGCTGTCCCAGACGCCTCACATCATGAGCCACAACCTGCCGCCGCCACCCCCCTTACACCTGCCTTCCTCCAGCCCCCCGCCCTCCCTGGTGGACAGCACCCCGTCTTCTCAGCCCGTGCTCGCTCCATCCAACGCCCCTGGCGGCGTGCTGAAGAAAACCAGCTCTCCAGAGATCAAGCTGAAGATCATAAAGACGTATCAGAATGGAAAGGAGTTGTTTGAGTCTGCGCTGTGTGGGGATCTGCTGCAGGAGCTGCAGGTAACCGGTCAAACTCAGAGTGTATACACAACGCTCTGCTCTGTAATTTCACATGTTTCACTCCTAAGGTACATATTATTCTTTCATATGAACACTTTCTGCTCGTCTTAAAATCATTAAAATGAGGGGATATTGACTTTTATTTTTAGTCAACAGGTCTTTCTGTCTAAGATTTTCTTTTCTTAGGAAATTTCTTTTCTTTTAGAAAATAAATTTTAACTTTTTAGGGGGACAACTTGTGTAAAAAATTACCTTTTATAGTTACATAATTCCTCCCAGTATAAAAATAATGCACCATAACTCAGTGTTGCCTCAGACTGGCCATTATTGAGGTTTTACACAAGTAAATAAACATCATTACTAGAAATTAGAGTCAAAGAAAAACTAGTTTTTAATATTTAATATGACAAGATGCAGGAAGAAAATATTAAAAATTTAATTTCTACATGGTGAAAGGAATATACTCATGGAAAACATAAAGTACGATTCTCCAGATGGTCCTAAAGCAAGTGGATGTCTAAAAATGTCCAGACTAAAGTTGAGATTAGAGTTTAGTATTTAGTGCCAGTACCACCAGAAAGTACTGACACCCACCTTTTTCCATATTTTGTGTTTTATCAGTGGTGTCCTTATTTGCTTTTTTTTTTTTTAATTAAAAATTGAGGATGTCCTTTTGCCAAAAGTATTTCAACAAAATATTCAGCAACGGGTGTGAATGCTTGGGATATTTACCGATTATGTTTATCTTTTTGTATGAATTTTGTATCCATTTACCAAAATGTGTCTGAAAATGTGTTTCATTGTATCGTTATGGGGTATTTTGCATATATGTTTCAAAAGAAAATAAGAATTTACAGTATAGCAATGTGAGGAAAAATTTAATACTTTCAGGTCGCTACAAATATTAAAAGTAACTAAATGAAAACAACAGGCGCGACATTGTCTTAATAACTTTTTGCGGTCCTTTAGAAGGAGTCTCAGAAGAACGAGGCGACTCAAATGCAGCGCAGACACGAGAGGAAGAAGGAGAAGAGGAAAAAGAGCGCGAGGTTGCAGCTTCAGGCTCAGCAGAGTGTGGAGCGGAGCCAAGAGCAAACCGCTTCCACGGCCCAGACAGAGGAGTCCGTCCAGCCGCAGCCAAGAGAACCGCCGCCAAGCGACCCGCCGCCGGCCCAGACAGAGAAAACTCAGAGGACGGTCATCAAAACTGAACCAAAAACACAGAAGGCAAAGAGCAAAGCAGCTTAGCATCTTCAATTTAAGTCTCTGTGGGATCTTAAAACTAGACCAGTAACGAGTGAATCTTCATCTTTAGATTCCTAAAGTCCATCATCCGTCGGTGATCCAGGAGACGGGGTTCTGTAAGGAGTTTGTGATCGGAGATCTGGTGTGGTCCAAGGTGGGCACCTATCCCTGGTGGCCCTGCATGGTCTCCTCCGACCCACAGATGAAGGTCCACACTCGCATCAACACCAGAGGTAAGAGCCGTTAAGTATGGCTGCACCGATCTTTAAAAAGCCTCACCTACCGATTCCGATTTTGACGGATACTGCCTTTTTTTTGTCTTAAATGTTGCTAAATACAACAAGAAAGTGGCAGAGTTATTAACTATTGTTAGCTGCAAACGAGCAGATGTGACCTGTTGGGCCGGTCTTTCAGTCAAACTTCTCTTATGGGAGAGCAGAAGAAGACAGTAGTTTATTTATTTATTTTTAAGACATTTGCTGAGGTAGGTAAGATCGGTGGATTAGATTGGCTTCACATTTAAGTATGAGCCGATATTGGTACACCTCTAATCACAGGACTGTTGACCAAATCTCTCTTGTGACTGTGTGATCTTGTAACTCCTCTTGTTAACAGGACACAGGGAGTATCACGTCCAGTTCTTTGGCAGCGTCGCTGAGCGAGCGTGGATCCACGAGAAGAGGATAGTCACATACCAGGGGAAGCAGCAGTTTGACGAGCTCCAGGCAGAGACGCTTCGCAAAGCCACAAACCCTGTAGAGAGACAGAAAGTATGTACAGATATTATGTCTAAAAAAATGCGGTATTATCTGATATAATAAAAAAGGTTTCGAAGAGGAAGCATTGAAAAAAGACGGGAAACCAGATGTTGGATACTTTTGGTTACAAAGCCATCCTAGGTTTCAGAAATGTAAGTTTAAATGCGTAGTTATTTTAGGGTCTATTCACAGCAGCCATGTTTGGTCTGCTTTAATCAAACTCTAGATCTTTTGCCTGAAATGTCCGGTTTGTTTGGGGAGGTGTGAACTCTGATGAAGAGCAGAAAAGTGAACTCTGGTTGGCCTAAAAGCCCAGATCTAGTTTGGACGAAGTGAACTCGAATACATATGTAAATATTAAGAGGAGGCTGCTCCAAAAGCAGGAAGTGAACTGTAGTGCAGGGCATTCTGGGTAAATACAACCAAAACAAACATGTTTGTCTGGTGCTAGCAGAAAAAATTATTCCATCTTTTAAAGAGAAATCCTACAACTGCTAAAATATGACGCTACTCCATGTAAGTTTACGTTTCATGAAGAAGGAAGTTGCACTCTATTAATTAATTTCATATTGGCAGGTTGCTGCATTATATTTGTACAGAAAATTAAAGGGGACCAAAATTCACATTTTGCACATTTTTTATATTTCCACTTGAGTCTCTACTGTTTCTAAAAATAACCCAAGTCTTAAAAATCCCACCCGGCTGTTTTTTTGCCAATGAGTTTATGTCTTCTAGTGCCTGAGTCATTTCAAAAACCTCCCGATTGTTGATTGACACTGCGCCGTCACCTAGCAACCCACTCAGAGCTCCAGTGCATTTAGCCAGCTGGTTTTACTGCTTTGTGGGTGGTGCAATGCCTGCTGGAAAAAAACAAGTGTTTTGTTTTTGACTTACTGTCCAGAAACCAATTGCTGCATTCTTGTTGGTTATTCAGGATGCTCCACTTCTGCTTTTCAAAGATGTACGGTTGTATAATTGCTCATCAGTATGCCCCCATTTTATGTGTCAAATCAAATTTTATTTGTAAATCACTTTGAACTTTAAAAGAGTTCAAGTGATCTAGAGCTATATTTAAAGAAACTCGGTGTTTGAGCTGCTTTGCAGCTGTCTGGATGTTTGAGGGGGCGTGACTAGCAGCAACTTATTTGGATTTAAAGTGACATTAGGCCCTAAAACAGCTCATTCTGAAACTGAACAGACTAAAATCTTATTATCTCTGAATGATATTATTCAAAAAATATTAGGAGCATGTTTTGTGTATCCCATAGACTTATTGTATTTAAGGAAGCATAATAGGTCACTTTTAAAGTTATAAATTTCCAGTAAATAATGATTATTATTCAATAAATCCTTCATGTTTTATCTTTCTCCAGCTTTTGAAGCCCATTCCTCAGAGGGAGCGGACTCAGTGGGAAGTAGGCGTCGGCCATGCTGAGGACGCCTTTCTTATGACGCGCCAGGAAAGGATTGACAACTACACCTTCATCTACGTCGACCCAGACCCCGAGGAGGCGCCGCCTACCAAGAAACCCAGCATCCGAGCTGAAAAACGGAGCCGGCGCTCCAGCGGCTCGGTCGGAAAGAAGGAGGATGTCGGTGTGAAGTCGCCTGACAGAGAGCAGCCGCCGCGGAGGCAGCTGCCGCGTCGGCAGTGCAGCATTTCCAACACGGAGGACAGCTCGAACTCGCAGCCCGCTGGGGAAGAGAAGAACCAGAAGGGAGAACAGCAGAAGAAGAGTTCACCGCTGCAGAACGCCGGGTCTGATGCAAAGCAGGACTCGCCGCCACCAGTGGTCAGGCCATGGAAAACGGCAGCGGCGAGGAAGCTGCTGCCTCTCTCCATCACCATGAAGAGGCTGAACGTGGAGATCACCAAGTGCGACTGGCCTCTCCTTCAGAAAAACATCACGCCGTCCCCAAAGAAGGACAGAGAAGAAGAGAAAAAGGAGAGGGTGGAGAGAGAGGGCCGGCAGCCCGACCTGGGCTACTGCTCACCTGACGTAGGTCTAACCAGGTGCAGATAGACGGAAGGACGGTGGCGCCGTCCTGTGAGGTCTGATCTGAGTATTTCCTCTAGCAGGACAGCAGAGCCAAACCTGAGCCCAGTCCAGAGGAGGAGGAAGAAGAGGGCGACGAAGGTGAGGAAGAGAGCGACGAGAGGAGAGGCTCTCCGGCCAGCAGGAGGAGCGAGTCAGCGAATCGACAAAACTCTTCACCTGGATCGCCCAGCAGCAGTCCGCAAGGCGAGGAAACGAATCAGAGGATCAGCTATTGTTGTTAGCTCTCCTGTAAAAAGTCTGAAATGAAATCAGTTTTTTAATAAAGCAGCAAAACATCATTGAGCCTGTCACAGTAACAAATGTTGCTAGATGATAAATTGTCCCAGAAGTTATTGTGATAAACCATAATATTGTTGTTTAGAGAAAAAGTAGCATAATAATTTAGAAACACATTCTCAAAGATCAATAACCTTTAAATTCTAACAAACATTTAACACTGGAGCTGGAAGACATTTTAAATATCGAAAATAAATAAACAAAACAACGGAAACAATAAATAAAATGAATTCTGAAGTCTCTGGTCACTTCAGAATTTGAGACCAATTCACCAGACTGAGGACTTTTATCATCCAGTTTTTGGCAGAAAAAGAGAAAAAACAAAATAAATCATGCAAATGGAAATTATTGAGCTTGTTTTGATTTATCATGTGATTAATTTATGTATTGCTTATTGCAACAGGTCTAAATGTCATACTGAATAAATTCCAATCTTTAATTTCACTACCTTTGTTCATTGGGAAGAAACAATCAAAAGTATTGGTGCCCCAAACAACCACTTGAAAATAAACGTAACCACAGGATATTGGCTTGGTGGCGGTTTGGTATGATACACTGTGGGAAACCCTGAATATTACAGCAATAAAGTCGTACAAAATTATACTAAATTCAGAATATTTCAAAAATAAAGCTGTAATAATATGTGATGAAAGTCATATTATTAGCAGAATGAATTCCTAATGATACGGAAATACTCATATTACTAGAACGAACATTTTTGCAAAAATCAAACTACTTTACTACATATTGCATGTTAGGTTTCTTGTTTTATGCCACAGAATAAAACAGTTAGAAAACCTATTGGTGGAGAGATATACTTTTTTTTATTTTTTTTATTAAACTTTTATTTGACCAGTTGAGTTAAAAACAAATTCTAATTTACAATAACCACCTGGCTGAAAAGAAGAGACATTTTAGGAATAAAGCACAAAGTAATAATTAAATCTTGCTCTCTCTCATTGTGCTCCAACCTTATTAAATGTTACAGACGACTAATTAAAGGTGAAAGGGCTGTACAAGGTGCTGATAGAAGCTGTCCCAGTAGGTGTAGCACTAGTGATTATATTTTTTAATTAAATGCTAATTTGGGATATTTTTCTCCACTTAAAATATGAACTCAAATTAAAGGTTGGTTTTTAGATAGAAAAAATAATTTTAGGGCTTTCTGCTCATTTTTACCAGCAGTGCCAAAATAAACAGGATTTTCTTTTTCTTATTTTTGTTCTCTGTGTGATTCAAAATGCAGGTTGCTTATTATTTATTTATCTTTTGCTTTCAGGCTCTCAGGAGAGGAAGCCTCAGCGGCGGTCAGTCCGGAGTAGATCTGAGTCAGAGAGAGGCACCGACCCCATCCCGAAGAAGAAAACCAAAAAAGAACAGGTATGAGTCTACCTCTGCTCAGCTGCAGGGAAATACTGGAGATCTGGCTTCTCTCGTTATTTTACGCTGCGCGATAAAACGGAAATAAATCATGAGCTCAGACTTCCGCCACAGTGAACGTTTCAGATTAAATTGCTGCAGATTAGGGCTGGATGATGTGACTTAAAAATTAAATCCTGGATTTTATTTTAAAGATTTATTCAGATTTTCATAGATTTTTTTATTATTATTATTTTTATTTCTTAATTTTTTCCTTTCTTATTTTTCTAAAAAAGACATAGCTCCTGAAAATGTTTTTAAAAAGTGGCTTTTATTTCATTCATCCCTATGAGATTTTGTTTTGTTTAATTACAAGAATAATGCCATACTATTAGCAGACAAATAATGAGCAATTTTACCACAATAAATGTCTTAATTATGAGGAAAAAATTTGTTTTAATGAGAAAAAAATATTCCATAAAGTTATCAGGATCTGATGTGACCCGCTCAGTTCATAAAGTTTTTTCTTCGAAATTGTTTTCACAATTATTTCAAGGTTCTGCTACTGATGATGATTTGATGCCAATGTGTTTATAAGTATTTTTTATCTATTATTTTTATTTTATATTATTTTTTTGTCTTAGAAGTGTAAAACTATTATAAAATTCAAATTTTATTTTGGTAAAGTTATAAATTAATTATTGTAATTTTAAAAAAAACCATATCCTGGCCTTAATATTTTTTATCGTGGTGTTTCCTTGAATTCAAAGTTTATATAAATAGAATCTGTAAAACGCGCTTGTGAAACAAGATGGCGGCCCTGTTCACGGTGACATCACTCTGAACTATGGAAACCCGAGGAGTCAATCGGTGGAAAGATTTTCTAAAAATTAAATGTTTTACTCTGTTAATCAAAACAATCAATTTAAGTTAAACAAACTGGAAAACACAGAGTTTATTAAAGTGTGAAATGTGTGTTTCTCAGGCTGAGATGGCTCCAGAAACCATGCTGAAGACGGGATCACAGAAAGGTATAAAATACTCAACACCTCCTCAAACTCAGCAACTATAAACTCCTTCATAACTCACATGAAATCCATGCCATCCTCCCGAAGGAGCCAGTGAGATCTCGGATGCGTGCAAACCGCTGAAGAAGAGAAGCAGAGCGTCAACAGACGTTGAAATGGCTTCGTCTCAGTACAGAGACACGTCTGATTCTGACTCCAGGGGTCTCAACGACCCACAGGTGGGCTTCAAATGAAACAGCACACAGAAAAATGAGAAGACACAGATGTAATAAAAGAAATAGCTCATCCTGTCATTCCTGTATCATAAAAAAAACAGAACCGACTGCATTCACATCAACGTATAGCAGTATTTCTTAAACTTTTTCAGACTGAGGACGTAACCCATTTAACAAAGACTCACGGACCACCTAGCTTGAAATCAACATCTTAATATATACAAGCTGAAATTAAAATATTGGTCTCTTAACTAATGAGAAGGGTGATGCTGTTTACATTTAAGGCATTTTGAGTTATATACAGATTCTGTGTGTGAACTCTAACACATGGAAATAAAAGAATAAGTTGTTCTTTACTACAAATGTTGTGCACATTAACATCATTTTTGGGTTATTTGTAATTAAGAAGCGTAATAAAAGAAAAATAGACTTGAGTGGGTTTGGCAGAAACACCATTAAATAAAATTATCCACCCATTTCTATCCATCGTATTTATTTGCTGATTCAAATCCTTTTAAATTAAAAAATAACAGCTGTTGACGTGTTCTCAGCGCACTATAAGCAGGCAAAGTCCTAAAAACTCACTATTAGTGTTGAACTTTGAGCCACCACCACGGTACATGCAGTACCTTGCGGACCACTAGGGGGCGGCCACAACCACAGTCTGAGAAAGATCGACGTACTCACCCTTTGCAACTACGATCACATGACGGACGTCGGAAGTGAGGGACGGGAGTACTGTGTTAAACAAAGTTTTCCCAAGTTGTTTTTGCCAGTTTATTCATGGCTTCTACTCGATCGAGTGAAGGTAATTTGTCTGTGAACGTAACACACCTGACTGGGGCTCATAGACGGCGGTATTTACAAAAGTTGGAAACAGCTAGCTTAGAAACCTACCCGACCCTCCTCCCCGTCACGTGTTGATCAAATTACAGACTGTGCCTCAATTCACAACACACGATTCTTATCACTGTATCATAAACAGTGTTTACGTTTACACCGGAGTAGCCTTAAAACGCACAAAAGACGAGAGGCTAACCAGTTTTTTTTTTTTTTTTTTGCATACAATATATGCTAGGCTACATGATGGTGCGGCATTGTTTCCATGGTTACGGTTAGACGCGTACCTTCTCCATAATGCGATACTTGATATCTTTCTAATCATATAGCGCCCTGTGACAATTTCTTAAGTGAAATCAACTTAATAAAAACGATATTAGGTGACAGACACCTGTTTTCAGACTAGCTTTAAAGGAGCGCATTGATTGTTTTGATGTCCGTCATGGCGGAGCGGATGCTGTTCTGGAGCGCGTGACGTCACGTGCATAAGTCAATAGAGATGAACCCTTTATTGTCGAGAGGCTTTTTAAGGTAAATTTCAACTGGTAAAGTTTTTCTAAGCACAGATTAAAGTAATCTCATCTCTAATAATTCTCCAGGGATTATTTGGGAAGAGCCTGGACAGTCCAGCAGCGGCAGACGCTGACGCTTCTGACACTCAATCTGTGGACTCCGGTTTGTCCCGTCAGGACAGCGGTACCGGACAGAGAGACATGGTGTGCCAGGTAAGGCTGGTCTCTGCTGGATTACAAGTTTTCAAACAAAAAATATTCACATCTTTTATTTTATTTTTTTTGTTTTCTTTATTGGTTCAAAAGGAAGCAAGTTTTACAAAACATATACTCACAATATCATAATGAAAGATGCCAATTCTTCTCAAAAAGGACAATCATATGACATAATATGCAGGAGTTAGTCATAAAGGCTAGTTTTAATCTGTAGTTCCTCAAGCTACGATCAATATAAATACAATATATTACAATGCAATACAGACAACTTAACAAGGTTCTACCAAATCATCAGAATAATCAATTACAATCATATTTATTAGTTTCAGCCCAGTTACACAAATATCTCTAAAGACCTGCAGTTTTAACTGTGGAAAAAGCTTGTTCTGCAAAGTGTTTTATCTTAAATCTTTTTAGTGTTACACTATTTTGTGTTAGATTAAAAGATAAAGTACCAGTAAAATACAGTGAACCTTGAGTTGTAGGATTACAAAATGTGAACAAGTTGAAGGGCTGTGAGTATTTTGCAAGGCCCTGAGTCATTAGATGATGTGTGTGTTCTTTAGATCTGCGAGGTGTACGGGGAGGGTTTGGTCGTGTGTGAGGGTGATTGCAGCAGACAGTTCCACCTGGAGTGTCTCGGCCTGTCGTCTCCGCCGGAGGGCCGATTCACCTGCACTGAATGTAGAAATGGTGAGAGAAAAGACAGTTTCCCCCTAAATGTCCTAAGCTGAATTTGTTTCTTTTGTTGTGACTTTCTGCTGTTTTATTTTTCTATCTTTTAGGCAATCATCCTTGTTTTAGCTGTAAATCAGTGGACCCGGAGGTGACTCGTTGTTCCGTGTCTGGATGCGGATGCTTCTACCACGAGGATTGTGTCCGGAAGCTACCAGGCACCACCAGCGGTTCTGGTGGAGGGTTCTGCTGCCCGCAGCACAGCTGCTCCTCCTGCTGCCTAGAGCGAGACCTGCAGCGAGCCAGCAAAGGTGGAGCGGGTTCTGCTTCATTTGTTTTTTTTGTTTTAAAGGTGACCTATTATACTTCTTTGAACGGGTTGGAATAGATCTATGGTCTGCACAAAACATGTAACAAATTTTTTTGCACAATCATTCTTAGATAATGAGATTGTAGTCTGCTCAGTTCTGCCTATTTTGGGCACTGTTAGGGCCTCTTGTCACTCACTTTAAATCCAAATAAACTGCTGCTGGCCATGCCATCTAACTCAACGTTTACTCTCACACATGAAAACAACTTTACATCTTTGAAAAGTATTTGTAGCGCTTCCTGCACAACCAACAAGAATGCAGCAAGTGATTTCTGGACAGTAATTCACAACAAAACACTTGTCTTTTCCAGCAACCATTGTACAGGCCATACAGCGGTAAAACCAGCTGACCAAACATGCTAAAGCTCTGACTGGGTTGCTAGGTAACTTGTTTGTGCTTGACTGGGGTTTCTAGGTAGCGGCACATTTGTGATCATACATTCTGAAGGTTTTTGAAACGGCAAATTTTTCAGACACCAAAAAATCTTCGGCTTATTGACAAAAAATGGCTGAGTGTTTTTTTTTAAGTGCTTGGGTTGTGTTTCAGAAGCAGTAGAGACAAAAATGGAAGTATAAAGTATCCTTTAAGTTCCACTTTGAGTCTGGTTGCTGGAACTTTGCAACTACAAAGTGGGGAAAAGGTCGATTTGCTTTAGAAAACGTTTATAAAAAAATTAAATTACAAGGTAATTCAAAAAGGCAAGATCAATTCACTGGTGAATTTGTAAAATATTAGAAATAATTTGCTATAGAAAGAAATGAGTCTCTTAAAAATAGTTTTGTTTGGAGCAGATAAACTTAGAGACACATCTAGAATTTTTGGTGACTCAGAACATTCAGTTCTCTGTTTGGTTTAAATGAGGTGTACCTGGAAGACCATCGGGGACAAAGCTATTGCTATGTTCCTGGAAATGGATGATGATGGTGCGTCATCATGCTGCAAATAAACCAAATGAAAAAGGAAGAAATGGCCTTCATCTCACCCAAGGGGAGACCATCATCCTGTGACATCACTGGTGCTATTTCTCTCTGACAATAGCTAAAGCTTTTATTCAAGCTACCTTGAAAAACAGATGGACTGATTCAGACAGCTAGAAGGAAATGTGTCAGAAACAGGTAGTGGCAGCATTATGCTGCATTCTTTTCTTCAGCAGGGACAAGAAAGACGATCAGACTAAATGTAAAGATGGGCGGCTTTGTGTATTTAATGCTTATTTATTTTATACACAATCTTAGAAATCACTCTTAGCTCTTTTTTTAATTTGTTTATTTGTAGCTGTAATTGGATCCAAAAAATAATATAAATAATTGGATACCCAGAATAACAACAAAATAAAGATAAATATGTCTACTGAAATTAGATGGCCACGCAATAATTTATATATGCACAATTTAGTAAATTGGAATAGTCATCAAAATGACAATTAATGCAATATTTTAATCTTGAAGAACTCCTTTATTATATACTTACTGCTGTTTTGCGCAACACCCGCAAAATAATAAGTTATTTTAAACAAGCAAGGGGCGTTACTCTTTAATGACTGGGTAAGCGTAAAAGCAAGAGGAAAAACTTACAGCATTATTTTTATGGTTGTAGTTTTTGTGTACCAATCACTTCCTAATGCTGCCCTGGGCAACTGCCCATATTGCCCACATCAAAAAGGAGCTTTTCAGTTAAATTTAATTTGAATTTAGAAGGCAGCAGCATTTGTTGAGGCATTGACAAACAGAAAAACGTGGCAATTTTCAGATTTAAAATGTCTAACAAGCTCTCTACCAATGAAGAGACTGTAAATAAAAACTTTTCTGTCATTTTTTAATGCAACTTGAGTTGCTTCATGTGATTTGGCTGAAATCTTATTTGATAAGCTCCTTCAAAGCATGCAGTAGCTATTCCTGTCACTTCAATTACAGTTTAAGCCCACAAAGGAATATGACCTACCTTCTTTTCTAGTTCATTTAAAGGCGACCTATTACACAAAATGCATTTTTTTTGTATGTTTTTATTCCCACTTGTGTCTTACTGCTTCAAAAAGTCAGCTCAAGCATTTTGAAAAACAAACATAAAACCTCCAGCCGTTTCTGGCAACAAGTTAATGTTTTGTAGTATCTGGAAAATGAGCCATTTCAAAAACTTCCTACCTTTGACAAGCACTGCGTCGTTACCTAGCAACCCCAGCTGAGCTCCAGCACGTTTGATCAGCTGGCTTTACCGTTGTATGCGCTGTACAATGGCTGCCGGAAAAGACAAGTGTTTTGTTGCTGACTTACCATCCAGAAACCACTTGCTGCATTCTTATTGGTTGTGCAGGAGGCTCCACTTCTGCTTTTCAAACATGTAAGTTTGTTTAATTGCTTATCTGTTTGTATCTATTTTCCCGTGAGAATGCAAACATATTTTGCTCATAATCCTATCTTAACCTATTCAAGACAGCGTAATAGGTCACCTTTAAAATAAAGTCAACATTGAAGGAAAGTTTTCTGCTCTGTACCTAACCTTTGATGATAAAGGTATGGTTCGTTTCGCAGGCCGTCTGATTCGTTGTATCCGCTGCCCGTTGGCCTATCACCCCAGTGACGGCTGCCTGGCCGCCGGCAGCGTCATCCTCACCCATCACATCATGATCTGCAGCAACCACGGCAGCGCCAAGAAGAATGGCCTCCTCTCGTCCCCCGTCAACGTCGGCTGGTGCTTTCTGTGTGCCAGAGGTAAGCCTTCACCACTGGACGCGCCGCCATCTTGACTTCATCACTGCTTAGTGTTTTGGCTTCAGTCCAGAGTTAGCATCTCATGGGTTGAAAGTTACATTTGATATTTTAATGTGTAGATATTCTGATTTGTGTTTCATGTTTAGGGATTTTGTTCATGAAAACTTGTGCTGTGTTTGTTTTTCCATCGTAATATTAATAACCCCAGGCTTTCACACTGCACTCCACTTGAATTAGACAGTAAACAGGTTTTCCAATCAGCCAATTAAGCCCAACACTTAGCACTGAGTTGAGTGCACTGTTTGGCCTTTTTTACGTCCGGACAAACTTTTTTTGTTTACTGCTTCTGAGTGTGTGCGAGGCTGTGCTTGTGTGTGTGTGTGTGTGTGTTTCTTTCTGTGTGAAATTTGGGTAATTTTCGAGTTTGACTGCGGCTCACCCCCCGTCTCTTCCTGTGTGTCTTGTGTAGGGCTGTTAGTGCAAGACCTTACTGACACCATATTAAGTTCATATGCCTATAAGTCCCACTACCTTCTGACTGAGTCAAATCGTGCTGAGTTGAAATTACCTATGATTCCCTCTCCTTCGTCAGCTACCAAAAAGAATGTTGGGAAAGGTAACTGAACAGTTTTTCTCTTTCTCCTTGTCCCCCCCTCCTCCCTTGGTCCGTGTTTGTGTTGTGCCTGCTCCCGTTCTGATTCAGTTTCCCCCTTTTTGCATACGTCTTTCATTTCAAAGCCTTCAGGTGCAGAGTTAATTAACTGATTACACATGCAGTTCATTTCAATGCAGAGTGACGCAAAGGAGCCTCAGTCCAGTTCCAGATAAAAGCGGGCCTCATGCAAGAATTGTTTTTTTTTGGGGGGTGTTTTGTCATGCCTGAATGTAAAGTTTAGCAGACAATGATGATTTATAGCATCCGGGTTATTCTACATACACGACATGAGCTAAATGTAGCAGGATCAGTTCAATTCTGGTCAGTGTGGAGGAGGATTAGGGCTGCTGTGGGAGAAGAAATCTGACTTTAGTATCAGAAGTGAGATTATTATTATTATTATTTTGAAAAATTCTGGCTTTCTTTTTTCTCAAAATTCAGATTTTTTTTCTCATAATTTAATTATGAGAGTCCATCTGAAAATATGATATTATTGAGTTTATGGGGTAGGAGTTCATAAGTTCCTTACTTCTTCCTACTCCTTTTCGAGTATGTTAAGATATTTGTGGTACAAAAATATATTTTTGCATCCCTGTTTTATGTGTGTGATTTTATACTTCTATAATGTTCGAAATAAAATAAATACAAATAAATAATAATAATTTGGACTTTTTTTCTCAGAATTCAGATTTTTTTTTGAGAATTCTGACTTCTCTGGGACGTTTAATTAATTTCGTATTATTTAGGAGTTTTAAACTGCTGAATACAAAAGCAGGCCGCACTTCACAGATTTTCATTGTGAATTTTCTACTAGAATTTTCTACTACAGTCAATCTTATTAAAATACATCTGAAATCTGGTTGTAATAATACATCTGAATATTTACTGAACTCTGATCCAGAACCGCACAGCATTCTGGGAGATGTAGTTAGAGGAAAGACTTTAGCAGCTCAAACTCTCATGGAGAGTTTTGTAAGGTTGGTGACATCAACTAACTCACTCACTCTTTGGTTACCTAGCAACTCATTCACTCTTTGGTTACCTAGCAACAGCCTGTTGAGTAACTTGCGCAGCAACATTTTCAGGTTTTGCCACTGTGCCTCATATCTGCTTAATAATTAAAAAAACGACATAGTGAAAACTGGATAAAACGAGAAAGGTCACATCACTGGGTTGGGAGTATTTCAAATATATTTAAAACAAAAGAAACTAATCAATAATTATCAGTATTGACTGATGTGAAACGCATATCGTAAAACTTTCAGCCACATCATCCAGCCCTAGCGCAAAGTTAAATTCATTTGGCTTAGTTTAGGTGTGAGGACATTAGGATTAATGTAAGTTTTGTAATTAACAGATGACTGATATCTCATTAGCAAGCTATTATAATTTATGAGAAACTCCTGACAGGCGTATATTTGTGAAGGAGACCCGTTCTTGCATGGGGCCCGTTCTGAGGATCATTCAATCAATCTGGGTATATACAGCACCTTAAAAAAATGAAAACGTAAATATGACGATGGAGTTTTGCTACTGCGGAAAACCAGCTAGCCATTAAACTTGAAGCAGCTCTGTGTATATTCCCCTCTGCAGGATGTTCTGGGTTAATTAATTCTGGTTGTGTTTTTTTTTTCTGTATGGATCACTGCTGGAGGTGCACTGCTTCTCTGCTTCAGCACTTTGGGCTTATTTTTGATTTGAAAGGGCCTTGTTCAGCTTCACCTTTTTTATGCTGACTGCAGCTATTTTGAGTTTTGTTTTTTTGACCCGTCTTGGATGGAATGTAATCCCAGGCAGTAAAAAGATTTGTGTGCATTTAAGCAGGGACTGTTTTTTAAGTTGATAAACACAAAAACAAGAAATGCCAATATTGTAAACATTGGATTCCATGCAAGCTGGTCTCTGCAGGATGCGCTGTGCGATCGGACAGGTTCGCTGCTCTAGCAGGACTGCATGCCTGCTTATTGCAGATAATGTGTTTGATTATAACCCTGAATAATTCCTACTTTGCTGGCTGACTTTTTATTCCAGTGCTGCCGCATGTATTTCCCATAGACTGGTCTTGGTACAGTGCTCTGAATCTGATTGCCAGACATGCTGGAACTGCTGCAGTAGAAGCTGTTGCTTGTATGAGATTTTATTGCAGTGTTGCCATCACTGGAACCTTCAGTCAAATGCAAATCTTTGTTTTTATTCAAAATAATGAACAAATTTTCAATAAAAAGTTTTTTCTTGTCCTAAATATGAATGAAATATCATTTAAATCTTTATTTCCTGCTTATGCTTGTCTGCAATTGAGATTCAGAGTTTGTCCAGGTGTTTGATGTGCATCCACCTAATCATACACTCCTCCTCTCTTTGCATACCCATTCTCCCATCCGCATGCACACACACACACACGCACACACCCCTACACACGCCCACACACACACTTTCATGTGCGCACACAAACACATGTTTACATCCATCCAAATGTAGGAGGAAAGTTGCTGTGCTGCGACTCATGCCCAGCTTCCTTCCACCCGGAGTGTCTGGAGATGGAGATGCCCGAAGGCGCGTGGTCCTGCAGTGACTGCAGGGCGGGGAAGAAGCCTCACTACAAACAAATTGTCTGGGTCAAACTGGGAAACTACAGGTAGGCAGAGCACATCGATCGCAGAGCGGTGAGGGTTAGACGTCTGTCAGTGTGTGGTTACATTTAAGCGGAGGTGGGTAGGGTCCCCATAAATGTACCCAAATAAGAGTAGCACTACTTCAACACGTTTGTACTCAAGTAGAAGTAAAAAGTAGTTGTCCAAGAAATGAATCAAGAGGGAAAAAAGTATTTGGGAAAAACTAGATGTCTTTAATTTTAATAAAGCAAATGTGGAAAATTCTTAAAGGGGCGGTATTATGTAAAATCTGGGTTTCTTTTTCTTTTAGTTATATCATCAAAAACATAGCTGGAGTTTTGCTTCGATTCTGTCATCCATGTTTGGGAAATCCTTTAAATCTCCTATGGCAACCATTCAGCCGGGGAAAACGCCTGGGTGGACTGAGGCGCGTCTCGATAAATTTTATTGGACGATAAATTGTCCCAGAAGTTATTGCGTTAAACTATTGTTGTTTTAAGACCAATTTCAAGCCATTTAAAGACAATGGCATAATACTAATGCAAGAACATATTCTTAAAGATCAATAAACTTTAATTTCTAATCAAAATTTAACTCTGGAACTGGAAGATATTTTAAATATCCAAACTAAATTAAAGAAAGCACAAATGGCAAATAAATTAAATGATGACGTCTATGTAAACAAAATTGATCTTCAAAAAAGGGCTAGTTGAGACCAAAGCATCAGACTGAAGAGTTTTGTCATCCAGTTTTTGACAGAAAGAAAGAAAAGGGAAAATAAATCAGACACATGGAAATTGAACTTGTTTTAATTTATCATGTGATTAACTGACTCGTTGCTTATTGCGCCAGGCCTGGTTGGATGTAGCGCCTCCTTCAAGGCGCAGCTCAGTCTCTGAGCTGCAGTTTCTGATTTCCTCACAGAGTAGCTCTCCCCTGTGACTCCCCCCATTCAGCTCCTTCAGACTAGCCAGCAGCAATTAGCAACACCTACGACATTATATCTCATTATACAAGCTGCTTCTCATACAACACTGGCAAAAACATTGTTAAAGGGTTAACAGAGGAAAGATTTGATGACATCTTGAAGACAGTGTTTCTTAAAGTGACAGAGGCCCAATTTAAATTAACTTTAAGTCATATTTAATATATAAATATTTTTTTAACGACATAATTATTCTATAAAGTGCCACAACATACCTACAAAGTACATAATGGTGCCCCTCTAATGTTTAGATTTACGATGAATACCATCCCTTTCCTACAAAAGCTAAAAAAATCAGGCGACTTTATTTCCTTGATTTTTAAATATATATTTTTTTAAATATTTTTTCTTGTCCCCCAAGTACTTTTGACTCGATAGTTTTGGCCTACGTGACGAAAAGTTTGGCTTAAGGTGTTGACTTGGCTCCCAGGTTCTCCAGATCACAGTCATTAAACAAACCGGAGGCTTCAAATCATGAATACTGGATTTGAAAGACCTAGAATAACACAGCACACCTTGAGGGATCTAGTTGGATCCAGAGATAATTTGGCAGTAAAAGTGGAACTGACACAATGTTATTTAGGCTGGTTGTAATGAAATGCTGCAGCGGTTTATGTTCTCCTAGTTGAGTGGAAAAACTGGACTTAAAAAAATGTATGGCAGCTTAGAGAACCACTCATTAAGACCACTCTAAAAGCTTTCACTTTGCTGTATAAATACTGCAGGAGTTCTTACCCTGTCATCGTTAAGAGAAGTGAAAAAAGGAACATTTTGGCATCGCCTGCTTTTATCCCTAGGAAAACGAAAGCCTTTAGTCTGGGTACTTGTAATATCTGAACCTGGCAGGTGAAAGAAAGCAACTAAAGGTGAACTCTTTAACATCAGCTTCTCAGAAACTCACTGATTTTTATTCTTTATTTTTAGATGTTAAAAAAATGAGGCACTTTCTGAAATAAAACAGGATGTGATGTTTTAGATGGATGTTCTGTGTTTTCCTGGAAACTGTTTAGCAAAATATTTCCTGAAATGAACCAAGAGGAGATCTGATTTAATTAACCTCGTTTTCAACACCTAGTCTCTCTAAACGAGGCATGTGGGTTTGTTTTGTCCTGCAGATTGCTAAAGCAAGCTGGAGCAAATATAAATATAAACATTGTGAGCTTTGCTGAGATGAATAATACATAAATTCATTTGTTTTTGTGCTTCAGTGGAGGATGAATCTCTGTTCAACTTTGCCTTAAATAAATACTCCAAACTCAGATATTCATGGTTTAATTCAGTAATTGTTACCTCAGTTCATCCAACAGTATGAAAAACAGAAAACCACATGTGAATTAGCAGCATCTAAAAACTAAATCAGTTTTGAATAATTGTGTAGAAATGCAATTGTTTGTAGAATCAGGTTAATCCCGGTTTATGGCACTATTTTTAGAGAAATTAAATAACATTAGATTAGAATTCTCTACCAGATTTATGTAATTATCAAACTATTTAAGAAGATCAAATTATTTATTGCATTATGTATAAAAATGCTTATTTTCTAATTAAATTCAAACAAACGGGCAATTAAACAAAACCTATTATACAAAATTCACATTTTGCACATTTTTGTACTTCAATTTGGTTTTAAAAATAGCTTTTAATAATAGCCCAACCATTGCCTGGCAAGCCCAGCCCGTCACCTACCAACCCCAACAGAGGTCCAGCAGAGTTGGTGAGCTGGTTTTACTGTTGTATTAGCTGTTCCATTCCTGCTGAACGAGATAGATGGTTTGTTGTTGATTTACCATTCAGAAAAGACAGTTGTATAAAATGTTTGCAGCCATTTTCACGTGTGAGTGTAAACGTTGAATTGGATTTAAAGTGACAGGAGCCCCAAAGAGCTCAAAATAAACTGATCAGACTAAAATCATATGATCTAAGATTGATTTTGTGAAAAAATGTAATAAACATGTTTTGTTTAGCCCATAAATCTATCCTAACCTGTTCAAGGTCACTTTTAAATAAGGCACCACAGATCCCACGCTCTGTAATTACTTTTCTAATCCGTCTCTCCGTCTCGTTACATTCGACGTTCCTCGTTAGATGGTGGCCGGCTGAGATCTGCAACCCTCGCTTGGTGCCATCAAACATCCAGAGCCTTCGGCACGACATCGGTGACTTCCCGGTCTTCTTCTTTGGTTCCCACGACTACTACTGGATCAACCATGGCCGCGTGTTCCCATACGTAGAGAACGACAAGAACTTTGTCACGGGTCAGATCAACATCAACAAAACCTTCAAGAAAGGTGAGATTTTAACCTTTTTGAACTTGTTTGGGTTTCTGTTGCATCACGACACAGCTGAAGGGATTTCATGCGATGCTGTTCATGTTTCAGCTCTGGAAGAAGCAGCTCGGCGGTTTCAGGAGCTCAAGGCTCAGAGGGAGAGCAGGGAAGCACTGGAGCAGGAACGCAACTCCCGCAAACCTCCACCATACAAAATCATCAAGGTTAACATCCTTTTAACGTCTCAAAATACACAAAAACGCTTTAGTAGACTCTATCTTAGCAGCTTTATCCTGTTTTTTTCCTGTAACAGTCCAATAAGCCAGTGGGTAAGGTGCAGGTGCATGTGGCCGACTTGTCAGAAATCCCTCGATGCAACTGTAAACCAACAGAGGAGCATCCTTGCAGCCTGGACTCCCAGTGTCTCAACCGTATGCTGCAGTACGAGTGTCACCCGCAGGTTTGCATCCCCTTTGTTTGGTAAACAGCTGCATTTCCATTGACCATAAAATTTGGAATTCCAAAATTTAATTTGCTTAACGGAAACACAACAATTTCAAAAAAGCTCGTGCTTTTTTGATAAAAAGCTTTTTACGCTAGGATGAGGTGGGGTTTTTTTTTTTACAGCTGCTGCAAAATTTGTGTATTTCTCAAACCTGCAATGAAAACACTTTTTTTGTGCATCACACAATTCACATGATCAACAACCAGATGTTACTGCTGGTGAAAAAGATGAAGAAAACGACTGGAAGTTGTAGCAGGATGATACTACTTATCATTACTTTTGTCTTATTTCAAGTGTAATAAGATATTTTCACCAGACCGAAAATCCTTGTTAAGATTTTGTGTTTTTGCAGTGTAACGTTGTAATGACTAAAACCCAAAGTGTGACCTCCATCTTGTTTGCATCAGGTGTGTCCTGCAGGAGACCGATGTGAGAATCAGTGCTTCTCCAAGCGGCTCTACGCAGAAACTGAGGTGGTGAAGACTGAGGGCTGCGGCTGGGGCCTCAGAACGAACCAAACGCTCCGCAAGGTCAGAGCTGAGCCCGACGTCTGGACCATATATGTCAAACTCGAGGCCCAAGGGCCAAATCCGGCACGCCATAAATATATATGTGGCCCTCTAATTTCCAGGGGGTGCATAAATGGTGTATTCAAGATAACAGTTGAATGCTTAAAATATAATTTTATCAATCAAGTCAAAGCAGATTTTATCTATTTACTGTCCCTCCAGTTTTTTTAACTCTGTGATTTTTGAAATTCATGTAAAATCAGTAGATCCCCACACTTTTTTGCAATAATTCATAATTGTGAATTTACTTAAATTTTCTACAAAAATAGTCAAAAACATTTGACTACTAACTCCCACCTGCAGGTGGCAGTATTTCTTGATTCTTCAACCTTACTTTGTCACACAGCATTTACTGCTGTATAACGTAAATGCTGGTGGGCACAACCGGAGGATGTGCCCACACATCCTCCGGTTGTGTGGGCAACCGGAGGATGTCCTGCCACTGCGGATCCGACAACTGCTCGGGGTTCCTCGGCGTTCAGCCGACGGT
>CAEFZY010066723.1:0-49711 GCA_903066815.1 Brachyrhaphis roseni
TCAATCAATCAATCAATCAAATTTTATTTGTATAGCACATTTCAGCAGCAAGGCATTTCAAAGTGCTTTACATCATAGCAAACACAAAAACACAAAGTCATGCAACATAGACTCAACAATCAAAACAGGACATTAAGTCAAGTGCCATCATTAAATTCATAATTGATTACGTTTCAAATACAACTCTAAACAAGTGGGATTTTAGTCGAGATTTAAAGGACATCAGTGTTTCAGCTGTTTTACAGTTTTCTGGAAGTTTGTTCCAGATTTGTGGTGCATAGAAGCTGAATGCTGCTTCTCCTCGTTTGGTTCTGGTTCTGGGGATGCAGAGCAGACCAGAACCAGAAGACCCGAGGGGTCCAGAAGGTTGGTACAATGACAGCGGATCTTTAATGTATTATGGTGCTGAGCCGATCAGTAATTGGTAAACTAACAGTATTTTAAAGTCTATTCTTTGAGCTACAGGGAGCCAGTGCAGGGACTTTAAAACTGGTGTGATGTGCTCTATCTTCCTGGTTTTAGTGAGAACGTGAGCAGCAGCATTCTGGATCAGCTGCAGCTGTTTGATTGATTTGTTGGACAGACCTGTGAAGACGCTGTGGCAGTAATCAATGCGACTAAAGATAAACGCATGGATAAGTTTCTCTAGATCTGGCTGAGACATTAGTCCTTTAATCCTGGAGATGTTCTTCCGCTGATGAAAGGCCGACTTTGTAACTGTCTTAATGTGGCTCTGAAGGTTCAGGTCAGAGTCCATCACTACTCCCAGGTTTCGGGCCTGATATCTAAGTTTTAGTTGTAATCAAGCGTCATTTTAGACAATAGAAGAATAAAAAAAATCTGGAAAAGCAAACATATTTCATACAAACCTAAATTTTTTGCCCCATACTTTTCCAAACTACGGAGAAACTCTCATAGTCATACTGAAAGCCAATACAATGCAAATCAACCCTAATTATAATACAGGACAATCAATCAAAGTTAGTACATTTGAAGTGAAGCGTGCCCATAGCACCGCTATGTTTCAAAGTTTTCCTTTTCGGCTGCATTTTGCTGGCAGATCAAAAAGTTCAGGTCTTCTCTAAACTGACAGGAGCACCTTGTTCAGCCAGAACCCCTAACCACCGGAAAAATCAGACAAGCCCCGACTGTCAAAACACAACCAGAAACTAGCAATCCCCACGAGTTAACCATCTTAAGATACATTCTGCGATTCCTCTATCCTGCACTCAAACAGAAGCATCTCTCCTTTCTCCTCCATCTACCTTCCTCACCTCCTACCTTCTTAAATAAAATATAATTAAAAAAAATAACATAGAACAAGCCACTTTGGCAGCATAATTATGAATCTCACAAAGCCTTAACAGCTCCTATAAAGACAAACCACATCTGATCTGACACTTCCCATACCAGCTCTACAATCACACGGCATTTAGGCAGTTGCAGGCACTTGGAAGGGTAGATTACATTGTGTTGTCTGGGGTTTTAAACCACAGACTCTAGTAAGAAATCAACAAGGCCTGCCTCTTGCCAAGATAAACTTCACAGGCAGCTCACTACGTATTTAGAGGTTTTGTTGCAGATTGGCTTTAGGACACTTGTTCGTTCTCACATTTGTCTTGGAGACAGCAAAATGTTGCTTGCTGTGTGATATGAAGAAACACTTAAAATGTGGCCTGTGTGCATATGCTGCATTGGAAGCAAAGCTTGCGCTGCGCCACGTTCAAACATTAGTACTATGGCGTTATTCCCCCCTCTTACTTTTGTAACAAAGATGTTAGTACTGAGCACAATTGAGCACTTCAGAGGGTGAAATGAAGCTATTAATGATCCAACAGTGCATAACTCAAAGTGGCAGCGAAAAAGGAGGAGCATAACACAGCCAGAATGGCCTTAAGAAATAATTACAGCAGGCGGAGAGCTGTGTGGGAGTTAAGAGGAAAACGGGACTGAAAAGTGCCTCCAGGCATTGGTTATGTTGTTGGGAAAAGGGAAGTGAAGCTGGCTAATACACAAACACACACACACACACACCCACACACACACACGTATATATAACGCACAGAAATTAGGGAGGGTAAAAAGAAGCTGAAATGCAATGCATTCATAGCAGCACATCAATACGCTCAAACGTCTATAGCGAGCACATGTAAATACATCATAGATGGATTCCTGGAGGGCCAACAAATCCCATGTGACTTTCCAACAACCCATCCATTCTCAAGGGGGATTTTACATCATGTGAAATGAAGGGAATGCTATATACAGTGCTGGAGTCTTCCACTACCAGTGGATTACTGCTGCCCTCCCTACAGCACACCACCCCACTCATCCCCATCCCTGAATTCAATATGTACAGCTTTTATTCCTGTTACTGTACGCCTCAATGCTAGAGGAGTTTCACACAAAGGAGTTGGGAGATTCAGTACAAACAAAAATCTGCTCACATGCGACTTAGAAGATCTAAACTTTTATGCCTCATCCAATCTGAGATACAAAGATAGAAATCCATGAGTTAAAGCAGAGAGTTGTGATGCAACACCTTCTTATAACAGCCTAGGTTTTCAAAGTCTGCCATTCAGTAAGAGGCATTGCCATTACCACCGCCTTAAATAAGGTATTCACAGATTATTATGATAAGCAAAGAAAAGCATACATATTTTTATTGAAGATTATTTTGCATCATGAAGACCAAAGAACACAACAGACAAGTCGAGTTGTGGACAAGTTTAAAGCAGGGTTAGATTAGAAACTAATATGCCATCATCTGAACATGGGAAGAGGAAGGCACAACAACAAACCAACACAAGGTTCTTGAACTAAGGAGACAGGCAAGGCATGGAGAATCTCAAGCAGAGAAGAAGCCATGAGACTCATGGTGACTTTAAAGAATCTGCAGCTCTACAGGTCTCTAGTAGTTTAGCACTCCACTAATCTCATCTTTGCCAAGCTATGGAGGGTGTGCTTTGATACAGCAATGATAGGTAAGCTCATCAATGTTGAGTGACAGTAGTCAGATAGGGTAGAGTTAGGTACAGGTCAATCCTTGAGAACAACCTGCTAAGGCCTTGACATTATCTCTCTGCATCTGTAAACATAACCAACCAACCCACCCTATATATGCTATTTTTAGCTCAGTTGAAATGCAGCCTTCAATTCAGAGATATACATTTTTCTCATCCTCAGAGTGGCCAATGAATCCCTGTTTTTTGAGCAGTATACTGTGAAGAGGTAAAAATGCACTACTCAACAGAAGACAGATGCACATAAAGCTTAAAGTAGCCTACAAACTGCAGACTGCAACCAAGTTCAGCCAAGAGGAACACATCATTTTAACTGTGACTGACTTTCCTTTTCTATGTGACACTTCTCACAATGATTATGGAGATGTACATAAAAAAGGTAGCCTTATGGGAACTTGTTGGTGCCAGAAAGATTTCAGTTAATTCCAGACTCTTCATCCTCGATGCCTTGTCATGGACTGCTTTGAAAATTTCAAAATTCTCTCCAAGTTAATAACTAATCAAATTAACTTACCACTGGAGACAAGTGGTAAGAGAGTATGATTTGCAATGCTGCCGTCACTATCGTGTCCTGTGTGTTGGGTTTCTTCCCGGGTGGTGATGATTTCTGGCTGTCGCTCTACATGTGTCGATACCAATAGTGGAAGTAAAAGACTTGAGTCCTCCGTCAGAACCACGACCCTTAACATACAGCTACGGGTACTGCAGAATGGTTTTGAGTGAAACATAATTATGTGTTGGAGTGGTACAATCAAAGTCCAGACTTAATTCCAATTGAGAATCTGTAGCCAGACTGAGATTAAAATTACATGGAATTTGCCAGGGGCCAAGTTGCTGTAGAGAAATATTCACCTGACGTACAAAAGATCTGGCTGAAAATGTTTGGCAGAAGGAACCAGACAAAGAAGAGAAAATGGATGCACGGTAAGAAGGTTTAATAGAAGGAGAAATATTGATTTCTCGCTAGATCTTGATACATTTCTCCTGACAAAATCCAATGCAGTCAACACCACTTCTCCCATCTGCAAAACATTAATGCACACCTACAGGCAAAAAAAGACAGGATGGAGGAAACAAATGAGGGTGTCAGTAATCGTAAATTACAGTAAGTAACATACTTTATGGAGGCAGGAGTGTCTGAGAAAAACTAGTTAATGTAAAGAGCAAAAGTGTGAAAAACAGGTGGAGGGACAAATCAATTTTGAGTGAAGCTTGGCAGGAAAAATGAGAACTACAACAAAAAGGGGATGGACTAAAAGTTGCTCAAACAGAGAGGAGGGAAGAGAAAGAGCAGAGGAGATGCACCTTGTCAGAAAGATTGAGAGTGCAGAAGGGAAAATGAACAGGCAGGGAGGAACAGAGAAAAGAATGAAGATAGAGAGCGAGGGGAGATGAGAGGACGCCTTATTTTCCTCCATCTCAATTTGCACAAAACTTTCATTACCACCAATTTAGGTTGGGGGCCGTAGGCTGGACCATTAGGAGAGCCCAGCATCAATCAGCCTAATCTCCCTCCGAGGCTGCTAAATTACGGCACCCAGTTGCTTATTAAAATTTGTCGCCCATCTTCCAACACCAGCTACTGCTGCAGATTATACAGGGGCCCCCAGACAAATCAGTTCCAGAGAGGAGGCGGAGGAATACAAGACGGGAAGGAACTACAGGGATAGTGGGATGGTGGCGGGGGTGGGAGGCGATAGGGTGGATCAGAGCAGGGGACGATCATCTGTTTTGATTTATACACTCCTATAGATCTGCTGTGCGTACTCGCACTCTGACTGATTCATCCCATACACCCACACTTGCCCACATCCTCCCTAATGCAGTTTTCCATCGCTGTCAGCACCCAAACACCCAACACTGATATAGAGGATGCAGGATTTGCAACTCCTCCTGCCGTACACTCAATCAAAGCAGCAGCCAGATAAGACACATGATGAATGGTGTAATTGAAGGCAGCGGTGGCGGGGTAATGCCGCGTCGTCCTGGGTACGGGGCTCGGAGGAGGGGTTGGGGTTATTGGCACGCGGGTGATTAGCCTGTAGGATTTATTGTTATTGCCCTTCTTATTAAAAAATACTAACACTGTCTGCTTCAAATACTGTAGCAGAGCTCCCATTCCAGACCGGAGGCCATCACTTCTGGATGGATGAGGAAGACAGCTGAGCTGCACCCTTATGGATTGAGGAAGCACTCTTTGAAAGGCTGCACAAATATGTAGGTGAAGGCTGCAAGGCTTCAACATGCTGTACATACTTTGACAACAACTCACACACTGATTCAGTCGAGGTGAGAGATGGCATTCCTCATTGCATACCTTTAGCACTACAGTGAATTCTTTCAGAGAAAAGTAGAACCTTTTATTGGATTAATGAATCATGGATAAAGTTGGCCAAGAAGGAAACGCCAGTCAGGTCCATCAAATCTGGCAAAAAGAAGGACACAATTGGAGGAGACTTTAATTCTGGACCCACTTCGTCGCATTGCTGTGATGGTATGATGTAGCCCCTGAATTTGGACACATCCTAGGTCTGCTACACGGTATTAGCCATCAAGCCTAGTGTGACTTTTTAAAATGACAGCTAGTTTTTTGTGCATGGCTTGCAAAGCCAAATTTTAGACCATGTACATTATTTTGAAGGGTGCCCTGCTCCGTGTGCTGTTCTCGAACAGTGTAACAACAAGCTGCTGAAATGATGACAAAAAGATGCTAAGTTCATAAAGCAGCATAACAGCCTTTCCTTAAGTTATCCCCAAGAATGCTCAACAGTAACTGCACTAGAAAACGTCACTGTCAAATTACATTACAAGTCCTAGAGAAAACAGACAGGAAACATGCTTAGTAGTAGAGCAAAATATGATCAGCAGGAGCAGGTATGAGCATGCTGAAGACAGTGGGGTGTATGAGTTGACAAAATACATGTTGCTGTCAAGAAACATGGCTACCGCAGCTCCCGGAGCATCATTCAAGAGTGAGTTAGGATGCATTCACAACAGCCCTGTTTAGTGCACTATCAAACTCTAGCTTGTTTGCCTAGAAAGTCCGGTTCTGGTGCTGTTCGAATGCATATGCGAATGTCAAGCGGGCAGCAGACCTTTCCAAAAAGCAGGAAGTGAACTATTGCGCAGGGCATTCTGGGTAAATACAACCACAACAAATCCACCATCTAGCAGTAGCTTGTGAAATGGAGAAATCATACAGGCACAAAAATCTGACACCACTTCATTTTTGTTTACATTTTATGAAGAAAGAAGTTGCGCTCAGTGTCTTCTTCAGAGATCTTCAGTGTTTCTTGGTGCAGCACCACCACAGGCAAGGAGGTAAACAGGTTGCTCAAAAGGTTTGGTTGGTTTGAGACAGCGCAGTGTGAAAGAGAACAACACCAGCTGAAAATGTAACAAATGTTGTCATTTTGGTCCTCAAGTCTACCACACTATCAGATAAGAAAAAACCCTTCAGGAGGACGTAGCACTGTTGAAATGAAGTAGATATAAAGTTTGTCGCTTGTTTCACAATTGGTGACTGTGATATTTTTAAAGCACTGTGAACTTCCTTGTTCCTGGAATGTGCTATGCAAATGAACTTGAACCTGATAGCATCAACTCAGTTTTCAAGCATAAGCATGATGATGCATGATACATCACTCCTCTCGGTATCAGGGGAAAAATAATCCTGGCCAAGACGACCATACCTAAAGTTAAGTATACATGACCACCAACATGAAGCATAAACTCTGTTATGTAGTGTAGTGTCACAAACACTTGTGAAATTACACCAAAATCACACACAAATTCAAGAATCCTTTCAAAGCAGAAACACGCCATCACATACTACAAATTTGGTCAAACCTAGCAACAAAACCTGGCAAAAGTACAGCAAAGCAAAAATTGTAGTGTTAACATCTACGGACACAGTAGCCGTCGAAGAGAAAGCCACATAACAAAGACCTTTACTGCCTGTCAAGAAAGCTCCATCAGTTGAACACTTTCAGTATTTAAAGATTCATAATGGTTTCAGACAATAGTCTTTCCTGTTTATATGACTTAATGCAGGTTGAACTGGGATCTATATTGTATATTTTTTCTTGTTTTCCAGTTGATGACATTTACTGCCGTTTCACAGTGTGTTTTTGATTTATACAAGGTGCTCTGTTCAAGATCTAGTGCTGTATACAGTGTCTCTACCTCTCTCTGCTGCCAGCAGCCCGGTGTGTTGCTGTTCAGGCTGATTGATTGGTGTGTTCCTTTTGCACAACTTGGCATCTAGCTGATGATTTAACAAATAAAACCTTATTCAACGTAAAAAAAAAAAAAAAAAAAAAAAAAGTAAAACAAGAGAAATAAACAAATGAAGGCAAGAGAGAGGGAGATGAATGATAAATATGGCTGAAAGAAGGAGACAAAGGTAATAAAAGGAAGAAAAAAAACAGATGGAGGACAAAACAAAGGGGACATTAGCTTAAATGAAAGTTTATTAGCTGTATCAGTCAGTCAAGTCAGGATGGGGTTGGGAGTTTGGCCCCAGGCCCTCCACTCTTCCTCTCCATCTTTTACTAGCCTTCACCCCTTTCTCTCTGTCTGTCTGTGTGTGTGGGTGTGTGTGTGTGTATGCAGGCAGGGAGGTTTTGGAGGGGAAGGCGGGCATGACGGGAAAACATTAGGTTGCTGGCGACTAGCCTGAACACCAGCCAGTAATTGGCTGGGGTAATGGTCATGTCCAGACAAATAGTGTAGACCTTAACCACGTTAGGCGGAGCAGTTGGTTGCTCCTGTGTTCGCAGTGCAGCAGCCAGCACGCGGCTGTGGATTAACATCATAAACATGAGCTTTACATAGACGCGGCATCGAATCAAACGCACTCTGAACTGCCCTCTCGTATATTAGATATTTGGGAAAAGTTAGATATTTGGGAGACAAGCGGCAGACAGAACTGAAGGACGAAAGTCGGCAAGAAATGAGGAGCAGGAGGATGAAGCCAATATTTCATCCGTCCCTCCCTCCTCTTTGCATCCCTTTGCCTTCTGTCTGATGGCAAGCTGAGCCGCTAATGTCCATTGTGTCTGGATGGGCTGCAAAGGAACAAAGTCTGCTGCTGCGTGTCTTTATGTGTGTGTGTGTTCGTGTTTTTGTGAAAATGAGACGGAACTGCTCCTACAGTAGCTAAATAACACGCATGCTGTAAACGGATAAAGACGAGAGAGTGAATGTGTGTGTGATGGGAGCCCCTCAGCCATCCAGCTATCATCTCCTGCCAGACAGGCCCCACCAAGCCATCCCAGCTGGATAATGAGATCCATTATGATTTACGGGCCAAAAGGACAGCCAGACCGAGCAAAGACCCACACACAAGCACCCCCCCGCGCGCACACACACACACACATATGCAGAAAAGCAACTGAAATTTGAAACAGAATACAGTGCAGGACAGAGAACCCCCATTCATAAACACACAGAGCGATGTGCACCAAACTTTGTGCATGTGCAGGCTTTTCTGGTTGCCTTTAGGCTACACTATAGTGGCTCCTCTTTCAGCCCGCAACTTGAGAGCTCCCTCCATCCCTTATTCACACTCACACTTCCGTCCCTGATCCACCTCTCACCTGACAAACAGAGAAAGGCAAGCAGCTCCCACACAGCGACACGCAATCGCACACCACTTCCCGAGCAAGAGAGGTCTGCTTGGATTCCGTAAGGGAGTTTTAACCCAGTATGAACGCTGGAATGGATTAGTCACAGGTAAAACACACAGAGGTTAAAGGTTTGCACTAACAGATGATGGGACCAGCTACAGATCTCTTTGGAAGCTTTGCCTAAAAGCTGAGAGCAACATTTCATTGACTGGCTGTGTCTCTGTTGACCTGAACTCTTTACTCCCAGACAGATGGCCAATTGTGGTTTTGATTTTTTTTTTTTTTATGTTCACAATGGGACTTAGGAGTTTATACGTTCTGATCTGTGGAATAAGCTGCCAGTCTGGGCACAAAACAGAAGAGGTTTTTCCAACAAAAGCAGTTTTAGTGCTCAACTAGGGCTTAGCTGGTTGTTTAAAAAAAACCCGGAAGAAAACTGGTTTCGTTTTTTTATGTCATATCACTGAAAAACCTGAATCACTTTGTCTCTGTGCATCCATATAGGATTCATCCAACAAACATGCATCTTCACTTTAAAAAAAAACTCACTTCCAAACTACAATTCATGTCAGAATGATTCACACTATGGAGCGTCTGATCTGTACTGATAAATGCAACGAGGAATTAGAGAAACAGTTTAGATTTATTAACACCGGATGATGATCTAGAAGAGTCACTTGTGTTTATAAACAAAGCTGTGAGCTGCATTTATAAATGCCTTTAAAAGTAGATTGTAAACAGAGCGGTGACTCACATTTCCTTTTCAAAATGAGTGATCTTAAACTGCAAGCAGACGAGCAATGACAAACATTTCCAGACGATTTGAGCTCTCATTCCCCTAACTGATACACGTTCATTCTTAATTCATTGATTGTCCAGTCTGCACTAGATCTGAAAACTTATTACGCTATCAGAGATTTCAACCCTTCCAATTCCTCTGATATTTCTTAATTTAACTTTAAACACAAAAAATAATACTTATATTTAGTGTATTTTAACAGTTTAGTGTACACTTAACCTCTGGTATTTGCAGAGATAAGGTACCAAAATCCACACTTGAAACTCACTCGGAAAATACGTGCAATTGTCTATCTTAATAGTTCAAACAACAAATATATCTTAAAGGGACAGCATTATGTACAATCAACTTTTCTGAGCTCTACATTATGTTACATTATTTCCTCATCAAAAACATACCTGGAGTGTTGCTTTGATTCTTCCTTGCATGTGTGAGAAGTCCTTTAATCTCCCGTGGCAACCATTCAGTTATGCAAAATGCCTGGGTAGACCTGGCCCCGCCTTTGATGACGCAGCTCCTCCTCTGAGCTGCAGCATCCAAGTTTCTGTCTCACAGAGCAGCTCTCCCCCAAGACTTCCCCACACAGCTCCTTCAGACTAGCCAGCAGCAATTAGCAAACACCTGGTGGAACTGCTCATCTACTGAGCTCATTGTAGGAGCTACTTCTCATTTCAATGCTGGTAAAAAATGTTGTTAAAGCGTTAAAGATGAGCGCTGTTGTGATGATGTCCTGAAAGCAAAATTTCAGAAAGAGTAGGAACTACTTAAAGAGACAGAAGCCTGGTTTCAAAGAGTTAAATTACAAAGTCAAATTTCTTTCAAGCCACATCAAATATATAGCATTTTAAAAACAACTGAAATCAACATAGTGATTTGATTATGCTATAAAATGGCACTATGTGCCTGGAAAACACAGAAGACTGCCCCTTTAATATGCATTAATACACATAGCATCTACAGCCTTCCTGACTTCAGCTTTTGGGAGGTACAGCCAATCAGCACAAAGAAAAATAAATAACACTCCTGAATTGGCTGCTTTGCAGACGGTAGCCAGGAATAACAAGGTTTTCCACAAACAATCTGGAGCTACATTCCACAGAAAAATCCAAACATTTTGGACCAACAATAGGTGGGTCCACTTTACTCATCACAAAAAGTGTGATTAAAAACTTAAGTGCATAGCTGCACTGTTGTAATAAATACATATAAAAGAAAGATCCAAATAAAAATGTGATGCACTTTTAAAAGAAATGTGAATAAAACGGTCTCTATCATCCACACACAGAGTAAAGCATGCCTTCCCTCTCTGAAAGCCAGGCACTGAACACAATGGCAGGATTCTCTGTTGTTTCTGTTTCATGAAGTACTCAAGTGATGCCAGCTCAATTAGTAGCCTGAATGCCAAGATCCAGACTGGGGACAGATGAAGAGAGATTAACCGATGAATGAGGGGGACTTTGGCGCAAAACAGACTACAAAAAAGAAATTAGGTTAAATAGACAATATGCGAATGTCTTCTAGGAATTTGCAAAAACCCAAAAAGATCTCATGAATAACTAAACCGGGAAAAACAGAAGGAAGGACAAAAGAGCTTGGTGCTAAAATGAAGTCATGAAAAAGTTGTAGAAGTTGCGAGAAGATGTTGTGTTCCCCGAACTCTCTGCATAGACACACCCCTATAAAATGTACAAACAGCCCCGATCCTCAGCGGTATGCAGTGGACTTCTGTCATCAAATGTGATCAGCCACTCTGCACATGCCAACATTCAGTCAGCTGCAATTACCCCTACAGGACGACAAACACAAAGGGACTCTTTTTATACAAGCAAACACTGAACCCTGAGAAGAATTTGAAATGTCGAGTCACATTAAAAGGTCAAATATATTAAATGAACATTGATGTCAATGAGATCAGATGAATTGTGCTGCAGTCTAGAGGCTAAGGGGAAAGAGAAGAGAAAAAGCAGCACTGTAAGTATTACGGATTTTGATACAAATCAGAGTAAGTTGACACAATTTGCTCCAAATAACTTAATATGTGGATATGGTTAACAATTCTGTATATTTACATTGTAGGAACACTAACAGACCACATTTTAATAGTACTAAAATGTTTACATTAGTATTATGATCACTAAAGAGACAGTTACCCAGAACAAGTTGGTTTAAAACCCTTTCCAGACGCTGTAATCTCTATCAGCTCTTTGTGACAGTGATGTATATTTTGGTCCCAAAGGGAGTTTCTGCACAACAGTGTCACATAAACATCCATATTTGTAGCATTTACGCCATACGCGGCTCAAAACACAAAGTTACAGTTTGTGACAAATTCTCATGTTAAGCACAGCTCATAGTGATTTCATGTGGCTGAAGCGCTAGGCTAAAACTATCAGGTTGATCTAATTTGATGCGACTCAGTTTGGTTCACAACACATTGATATGTGTTGTGATATGTGATATGATTGATATCAGTTCTTGTTGAGAAATTTGTGGGAAAACTTACAGAAAGAGTTCTCCTGCTTTATAAGCCTAGTGATTTGTTTTGAACATCATAATATTAATGACTTGAGTTTCAGCTGCTCTTTGCACAAAACAACAGCTGTCTGGGGATACCTGAACACACTGCAAAGAGGCAGGAATTTGTAGTTTCCTTGACCTACATCTAGAACCAGTGTTTCAGAACAAGTGCAGCTACAAGGGAGCTTCTTTGGTTCTTTCCTTGTGAATTACACTGAAAAGGTGACAAAACACACAACACCCAAAACCCATCCCTGACTTCAGTAAAGCGCCCTGTTTTATAAAACAAAATATGCTACCATTGGCTTTGAAGAATTTGGAAGTATCAGTAAAAGGGGCCAAGTTGGCTAAAGCTTGTGCTAGCTTTTTATCTAGCTGACTGCCATGTGAACGATGAAGCAAGAATGCACCCATACTCTGTTTTATTAAACATGATCACTTAACTGAAGTCTCAGGATAATATTTTGCCATATTCTATAAGTATGGTTTTAAAGCAAGTCTTTTACTGTGTCCAGTTCATTACCAGTCATTTAAAATGACTTCATCTGGATTTCTATCAAATTCTGTGGATCAGCACAGGACGTTCCTAATATTGTTTTTATTGAAAGAAATGGTAATAGTTACATACAATATGGCCGTTGTTATAGCAGAATAACAATGTGGCAACAGAATCAGAAAAAAGCCGTCAAAAAGTGGCTGACATGTTTAATTGAAACGTGAAATTTGGTAACATCTAATCTATCCATTATAAAAACAAACCTAACTCGGGTTCTCTTACAGTAAATGTCAGATTTTGGTCAAAGATATCTGCTTTGAAGTCTTTGGTGTAAAAACTGGGCTCATCTTGCCAAGGCCAGTTTGTGCACACTAATGCGTTCAAGATGGAAAATGTAATGGCTGTTTTGATTCAATGTCACAGTCAAAAAGCTTTGGTAAAGAACTGTAAATGCCACTCAGCGGGCTTTTATCCAGAGAGCCTGATTGAATTAAGTGTTAGCAAACTTACCATGGAGATAGCGCCGCCGTTCCCTGCATGGGTATTTTCAGACAAATTTCTGGCGTTAGCATAAAACTTCCATCAGCGCGTTAAGAATGGCCTGATCGTCCGGCTGTAGGCTGTGGTGTGAAAGCAGAACCCGCTGCACCACTGCTGCCGCATCTCCCAAATCACAATACAACTAAACAGAACCAACATCGGAACACGTCGAAACCGGAATCCTTCCCTCTAATCGTTCACCAACCAAACTATTCTGCCTCTCAGATCTTCCTCATCAATGATTCACCAGCGAACTTATCTCAGTTCAACCCCCCCAGCCCTAACTCCTCTCTACTCGTATCTCAGTCATCCTAAACAAAACAACTCCTTGCACATGGCGGTGCCGGCCCTAATCACTTCCCTCAGCACCAGGTGGTTCTCATCGACTGAGGCCCGGCTCCTCCACTCGGCAGGATGCTTCGCCAGAGGAAATTGGCTCGTCTACACGCATTTATTGCTCATGAGCTGCGTGGAGCCGGATTGTCGTGCAGGCCGTGCAGTGCTGCCGTTGGACTCCGTTCAGGCCGTTTGAGTGTCCTGGTTTTGCTGTGAGGAAACAGCTGCCGCAACACACACTGAACCCTCCGCAGAAACTGGTAGAAACACCCTTTTCCTATTACTTGCGACCGTTAAGCTGCATTGTGTGGAATTGGTCGCAGTTTATGGAATAAGTAGATTCTAATTCATGCAGCTGCTGATGTGGCTTTCCTTTGCTAATAAAGAGGATGAAAGAAGTGTTAATCAACCTGAGAATCTCATTTGGGGTAATAAGAAGCAGGGGGGAAAAAAACTCCCTTGTGATGTTTCTGCATATACAGTGCAGAAAATGTGACTTTATATGCATCGGTGATGCTAAATTTAAATGATCTGAATAAGAAAAATAACTTGAACTGTGGCACAGAACCCATTTGTGGCCTTTAAAATGTTTTTTTTTTTTTTGGCCACTGACCATAAGTAAAGAATGCTAAAAAATAAAAATTAAAAAAAATTGGCCAACAACAGAAAATAATTGCTGACCCCAAAAATTTGGAAATTGTTTTTCTTTTAATAAGGCAAAAGTCCAAAGTACTTTTTAATGTTTTGGATCTTTAATGATTTACAGATTCCATTAAAAAAATAAAAACACATTCACAAAAAACACATTTTGGCATTTTTAAAGCAATACATTTTGTGGCCAGCCAACAGTTTAAATTGGCCAGTTTTGGCCCCCAAGGCAAAAAGTTTGGACACCACTGCCTTTTTTATAATTTGTCATAAAGCTATTTTATGTGATGGATCAGGTTTTTCTGTGTGTTTTTTTAAAAGGCAGTGATATCATTTTGTAACCCCACTCTGTTTTAAACATCTCCACCATTTGCTTTTTGTTCCCATCTCATGCCTTCACAAAATACCTGCATTTATGCTGAAATATCCCGACACCCAGCTGGACTCTAAACCAGGGGTGCCCAAAGTCGGTCCTCGAGGGCCAGCATCCTGCACGTTTTAGTTCTCTCCCTGGTGGTAGTACCAACCATTTCAGCATGTCAATATTCTTCTTATTCCTCTAATGAGCCATCATTTGATCCAGGTGTGTTAAACCAGGGAGAGAACTAAAACATGCAGGATGCTGGCCCCCCCGAGGACCGACTTTGGGCACCCCTGCTCTAAACTTTTTATTGGTTGAATATTTTTGACAACCATCTTATCGTCCTGTAACTTCACAATATGTTTTGCTGTATTCCATAAAATCCCAATGAGGCAGATTGGAATGTGTGATTTTAATGGAAAAGAAAGTGGAAAAGTTTAAAGGGTATGAAGATTTCTGCAATCAGCAAGAGCTGATTTTGAACAAACCCGTTCTCTGCTTGCAGCTTTTCAATTTCTCCCAGAATTCCCTGCTGTGGACCACAGCAGTATCCGTTTTGATTGGATTTAAATGTCAAGAGAGATGGGACAATAGAGTTATCTTCCAAATGATGACCCATTAAAGAGCCCAAGCAGTGTTCCTCCCTCCTCGACTAACTAATCACCGCCCAGATTCATCATCCCACAGACCAGAGCGTAATTTAATGGGCTGCGGTTTCCACTGCTTCCCCCTAACTCTGTGTGTGCACATCACGCTGTGACCGAGGATACTCAGGGAGTGTGTGTCATGTGGCATCAGTGTGTGTGTATGCGTGGTACCAGAGGGAGCCGGTTGGGCGCCGAGGGTCAGTGCCCCATTAAAGGGGAAGAAAGAGAAGCAGAAGAGGAGGAGAGGGGCTCCTCATTCAGAGAGAAGAAGGGGCCGGCTGTTTTCCACCTGGACGCACACACACCCACACACACACACATAGGGATGAGGACGAGGATGCCTCCCATCTGCCTCCTCTGAAGTCACCTGCTGTCCTTAGGGTGTCATAGGTGGCCACATGCCAAAAGAGGAGCAATATTTTTTTCCCCATCCTGCTTTTCTCTCCTGACTTCTCCTTTGGCGTCTCCTTAGGAAACCAAATTTTTACGTGTGGCTTTTATGTTACGTCGATTTCAACTGATCAGTGAGGAATATATGCGTAAAATATTGCGCTAGCTGATTAATGGAGGACAAGACCTTCAAACTCCTCTTCATCTCCATATCCCTCCCTTCCCTGCTTTCAGTTTTCAGTCATCTACACTCCTCCTCCGTGTAAAATGGCTTCCATTATTGCTGATTTGTAACCACTCTGCTCTTTTCCGCCTCTTTAATCTCTCTAACAGCTTTGTCTCGTCTAGAAATGAGCTGTAACTAGTGAGAATCTAAAAAGTTGCAGTTTCACCCTGACAGCTGTCTGTCCTCCCCTACGGAGAGTCAACTTGTATCTTAAGATTTCCAAAAGGCCGCCAACATTATCAAATAGAACTGGAAAGCTTACAACAAGGAGAATGGGCAAACTTTTTGTCTTGTGGGCCTAAATTGTAGAGTCAAAAGTACTAAAGAGAAATTACTTATCAAACAGATGAAATGGTCAGATTGGTTTTGTTTGCTTGCTTTTTTCTAGGAAAGATATACTAAAAGAAGAGAATTTAGTTTTTAAATTGTTTTAAGCTGAACTGAACAAATTTGTTCTCAGTGGTAAGCACTGGATTTGGGTCACTTCCTGTCAAAATGCTTGGCTATATTTAGTCAAGTTAAATAAATTAAATAAAAACTGATTTGGCTGCAGCAAAGTCTCTGGATAGACGTGGCTTTACTAATTTTAAAAGTTACAAGAAGACAAATACTTTGTGTTGTACTTACCACTTTCCGTTGTCAGAATATTATATCGGTAATAATTTTACCCTAATTAGTAAATCAAAAGTCTCCATCTGCATCAACCACCAGTACTGGTGTAACATCTGCAGTGTTGCAGTTAGGGGCCAATGCCACAAATGGCCACTGGGCCACACTGGGAACAACCCTGGTTTACAGGTATAAAACAGAGTAACTTTTCAGTACACCATTCCGCCTTTCTGTCATACGATGAAGTCTTGCTCTCTCTTGTCGTCTCGCAGCAAACCAAATACCTATCAAACAGCCACAGAAAATAGAGATTATTTTTTTAGAAACCTTCACTCAGAACCACCTTCACTCTTTAGTTTTCTTTCACTCAGAAAAACCAAAGAGCTTTTTCTTTTGGATAATCCTGGTGGAACTGAATATGGTGATTTCACTGATAGAGAAAAGAAAATTGGATTTTGGAGTTTATGATCATCCAGACAAAAACCAGGTGTGATCAAGCACTACAAATAAAGTATCCCTCCAGTCACTAGCTGATATCTCTGTCCATCACTATAATTAGTTCATGTTTTGTGGTCTTATATTTAATATTTTTGTAATCGTAATAACAGTAAAAATGTATTCAAGGTTTGTTGCACAGGGAGAATTTCATATCTTCCTCCAGATGATTCAGCAATCACCTGCCTATCATTAACCCCTGAAATCAGACCTTTAAAATCCAACTTCCTCTGAGAATTTATGGGACACTGGGGCTCCAAACTACTGCAAGACATTATAGATCGCTCTCCAACAAGCTCCTGTAAAAGCTTTTCATTACATAGAGACATCGTCCGATCAATAAAAGATTCTGTAAAATCTAATTACCAGAACTGCCGAGCCTAGAATGCATGAATATGGATATTTAGAGGGTGGCAGGAGTCCAGGCATTCAAAGTCTCACTGAAGAGCTTTCAAAAGCAGTTGAAATAATAAACCTATTTTAAATAATAGGCACAGAGAGACTGGCTGATAGAAGATCACATGGAGGCACTTTAAGGCTGAGGCTCCATGGACAGCACGGTGGAGCTGTGGGTGGAGTCAGGAGGAAAACTCCAAGGAAACAGGGGAAGTGAGAAGGAAAGAGAGAGAATAGGAGGAGCCCAGGGTGTCATTTCTCTCTGTGTCAGCTCTCTGCCTTCCTCCTCCACCCTCACCCTCCACCCCCACATCACTCCCCCATCACCCCCAGAGATGTGGATGCTTCGCAGGGACAATTACCGACTGACACTTCATCATGGGCCCTGTGACAGCCGCTGACGGCCCTCGTCCAAACAAATGATGCTGGGGTCGAGGTTGCGGGCCTGCCTCCGAGTGTGCCTAGCCCTGCCACACTGCTCTGCATTAGTAAGACCCACTAACACACACACACACCCCCACACACATATATTAAAAAAAAAAGAGCTACATTAAAACAGACTCTTCTAAAGCAACCACCTCCTTCCCTTAAGAAAAATACATTTATCACCAGAGGGGGGATGGTGGGCTTGGGACTACAGTTTTGTCAAACCTCATACCCCTTAGGTAAAGGGAAAGCTCTTTATCTTTGTGAGGCAACAGGGTATCACACGCATATGTACACAAAATGACCCCCCCTATACTCCCCACACACACACCCCTGAACAAAAAACACATACATCTAATCAGATAATGGGGTTAAACAGCAACTTTAAGAGGCCAAAGAGGGTAAAAAAGTAAGTAATCAGCACAGTGACATCAGTAAGTATCTATTAACCCAGAGTCTTTGTGGCGACCAGGTAACACTCTACCCCCACCCCTTACTACCCCCCCCCCCCCTCCATAACAAGGAAAACTATCCGCTCAGTGGCTGAGTGAAGCTAAGATTAGATCCATAAAATAGGGCAGCTGTTAATAGTTAAAAAAGGGGGCAGCATGTAGATTCTTAAGAAGAACCCATTACAAAAAAAAAAGTATTAATAAGAAGAAGACTGTTGAGCAGTAGTGGCTGTGTAGCTAGCAGACTGCAGATAAATAAATGCTGTGTGTGATGTTGGTCCAGGGAGGCAGATCAACAACAACAACATCAAATGCTTAACTAACACTCTGGAAAAAAAATAAATAAATAAAAGCTTGCTAGACTCTGGAAATACTCGAGACAAAAAAATAAATAAATCCTGCGACAAAAACAGAATAAGCGATGAAACATTTATCAAAAGAAAAGAGGAAGAAGAAGAGGACATGTTCTTTGCGGCTCTCTGTGCAGGTGTTATCCTGATACACCATTACTAAAGGGCGTGCAAAGACTGAAACTGCTCTGTGTTGTTCACGGAGAGCACTTTAGTGTTTGTTTTTTTATTTTATTATGTTTGCCATCACCTTCGTCTTATTAATACTCCTTGTGCTTCAGCTACCGGTTGCTGCCCTTGAAAAATGGGGTTTGACATTGCTTCCATTGTTTTTAAAAGGAAAAATAGGAGCTCGGTTTGAGAACAAAGTAAGACCTGTCAGCGTTCGCTAAGCGCTGCTATGAGCTTCTACACAGAGGAAAAATAGAAAATGACACCAGCACCGCATGATATTAATTATGTAAGTGTTTACATCAGTCGATGTCATGATTTTTTTGAGTTACTGCGGGAACAAGCATATTCACTTGTGATTGTAATTGCATTTCTTATTTAATGGAAATGCTGCAAATTGTGAAATTGTGTTTTATCAACAAAAGCGGAACATCAACAAAGGTTTGTAATGAAAACCCAGCTATTGTAACGTAAAGTATATATCTTGTTATTTACTGGCTTATCAGATTTATTGCATTAATTGAAACTGCAAAGCATATTCATGGATTCACCTATTTGTAGAATGTTTGTGTATCTAAAATATTCAATATGAATCCTATTCCACTGCCTAATTTATGAAACACTTACTGTATTTCTATTTTCACACATCAGGGGCTGCTACAAAGAAAATCTGCCTCTATGAAACAAATTGAAGCACAAGAAGAGTCAATCAGAAGAATGTTATGCATATACATCCATAACTGCAGGGTTTGAGGCATTCAAACTTTCAGTCATGTGGGCTACAACATTCAACCTACTCCAGGAACAGTTTTTGTATTGAAAATACAAATATTAAGTTATGATTTTTGGTTCTTTTTCTTTTCACTAACATCAGACATGCAATATTTAAAAAAAAAAAAAAAACAACTACAACTTTTGCAGAAAATGGATCTGCAATTCATTATGGATTGGAAACATAACAGTGTCAAATGTCTGACTTTGTTTTATGGATTTTCCAAACTTTTGATTTTTTTTCCAAAAATCTATTTCATCTATTCTCATGAGCTCTCTAGAAGAGAGAGTGATTCTTTCTTTACAGAAGTTGCAGTACTTTTGCCAACTTTAATGAGTGGATGTACCCAAGTCTTTATTTTGGTAAATGCCAATGGATGTTTGTGGTCCTACATCCTGTTAACTTTAAGACCAAAAAAAGTGTACTCAACAACATTTTTCATTCTGAAAAGACTTTAAAATTTCAGGGGGAAAAATCCCCTAAAAAAATTGTAAATTACATCCTGCCTCAAATTCCAATTCTGTATCTTTCCTGAATTGACGCAAAATCAATTTAAGGGCCACGTTGGACACCACTGATGTGTTACTTTTAATATACATGTAAGAGTGCATTCTGAAACTCTACCATCCTGCATTTTAAAACATAAATAAGAAAAATGGGGGATGCACATCACCACACACCGCTATAGATGAGTGTGTGTCAGGACGGCGTTTTGAGACCAACAGCACGAAAAAAGAAAGCAAAACAAGAGAAAACATAAATGGAAGGGAGTTCCTGTGAGGCAACCAGCTTAGAAAAAGTGTGAGCTCGTGTGTTGGCGAGGTCCCAACAGCTTGTGCATTTTCCTTGGAAAAGCACGTCGAGCCCTTCGTGCAGCGCTCCTGCTGCATCGGGGCTAAAAGCATGCAAATGTTGCTTTGAGTCTTGAGTGGAGAGGCATGCATGTGCATTTGGATCTGTTCTTTGTGGGTTAAAGTCTGTGCACAAGCCACTGTGTAAAGACAACTAAAAGGAAAGCTAAAAGGGGAAGGGATGTGGGTGGAGAAGGAAAAATGAAGGACAAAGAAAAAAAACACACCATCAGAGTCATATGTCATGTTGCAAAGGCCCTTGAGACTGCTTTCAATCTTTCAGTCAATATTCAACGTGCCGGCTTGTAAGCCACCATTAAAAAGAGGATGCTTTACTGCTTATTTGTCATGAGGACACATAGCTGACAGCTTCCTGTAAACAACTCCTATATGTTTACATATGCACGCTCCAGTCTGCGCTGCCCTTTATCTGTAAAAATGGATTGCTGTTGCTTAATAATGTAAGTAACAAGTGATGGAGTGAGCTTCTGATAATAGCACTCATTGCTGTGTGTATATGGAAGATGGGAGGGGGAAAAAAAAAGCTCTTTCCATATTGAACTGAGCTTAGGAAACTTGCTTCAGCCGAGTGGGAACAAATGAGGTGCTGTATCGTTTTCAAGCTGTTTTCCACGTATAATCACCACAGAGATCAATATTCAAATACTGAGTGAGTCACTATCATGGTGCGATTAAGGCAGAGAGATTTCAACGCTATGGCTCCTCTTCTAAATGTCTCAACTCCTGCAGAGTTTGGCCCCGGACGAATCGCGTCAGCAGGAAAAATTGTTACCAAAAAACATTTTTTTAAAAAGAGAGAGGAGCAGTGCTTAGCTTACTCAGCAGTTAATAACAAGGAAGGTCACTCAGGCCTTTCATAGAGAACAAAACAGAGATGAAACTTTAAAATTGTTACTTCAAACAGTTAAAAGAAAACTAGTGGTGTGACTGGAAACTGAATGAGTCCCTGTGGTGGCTACATGCTAGTCGACTATTAGCAGGTGAGCATGTCTGCATGTGTGCGTGTATTTAGGCTGCCTGACCCACAGAGAATGACAAATGGTTGTAGCAGGGGGTCTGCGCTTGACATTTGGGTTTGGTGTGGAAATGGACGGTGACCCACTGGGGTCAGGGCTGCCAGCAGGGCAGCAGGGAGAACTATTCCTGCCCACGGCCCCAACCCCGTAACTAGACACTAGCAAAACAGTTGTGGTCTCACACACACACAAGAGTAGACATTCTGCGTAATCACTCATTCAGTCAGGAGATAGGACGACATCCCAGAGGCAGGACCACATAGGTGGGGTGTCATTATAGACAAGAGACAGATGTGTTTGGTATGTGGTGTTAAGCATCCAGAGCACCATGTGTTTGCAACGATTATCAAATGTATGCAGTGCATTGCAAAAATGATTCATGTTTTGTGAAGAGTAGTCATGATGACTGTGGAAACTCTGGAGGAGCTGCAGAGAACAGCAGCTCTGGTGAGAGAATCTGTGAGGATGACAACATTTAGTCATGCAGTCCACATGCATATGCATGTGGACTCCAGGTTTATGGCTTGTGCCATAAACCTGATCTTTATGGAAGAACGGCTAGAAGAAACCCTGTAATCGTGGGACAAGCCAGGCAAATGATACACCATCTTTAACACAACAAACCTTTGCAGGAAGGTCTTCTGGTGGAAAGACACCAAAAGTTTTTGGCCCACATGCAAAACACTAGCCTTGCCATCATCTTCCTAAACAATTCCACTTGATTTTCATCCTTCAGTGCTGGGATTTCTTCGGCTGAACGTCAATCATTGAATAGAAGGAGGAGTTGGGAATGATGAGGTGGATTTTCTATGCTGTTGTAGACTTGTAATCTGCCTATGTAGAGAGGTAATTTGGCAAAGGCATTCAGTCTGGGTTGTCCAGCCTTCCAAATGTTGAGAAATTAAAGTTGGAGTAAGAGGAATGTTTAAGGCATTTTATTCCTGGTAAAGATATCGTAGGGCCTACTCCCCATTGGGTTGTTTACACGCACTCAATTTCCAGTAAGCTTCATTGAGCTGGCGCATTACATACATCACAACCAAACATTAGCAATTGGTTAAAATCAGATCCACGCGTTTAAAACCTCAACAGAGTCCACGCCTACAGGAAGCAATCGTTTCTCAATAGCTGAGGATCCGGACCCTGTGTTTGAAGCAAACACAGGGTTTGCTTCAAAATGGCTTTTGCTTATAAAGCCAGCAAAAGCCATTTTGCTGGCTTTATAAGGCCAGAAAAATGCTATATTTAGTGGAAAAACTAACACTGTACTTGACTCTGCATTATGCTACGGGAATCCTTTTCTTCAGGTGGTAAAGGAAAGAGGTTTGAAAGCCTTACGTCGCTTTCCTTCTACTTTTATACCTCCCAAAGATACAAGGACGTTCGTGCTTTTTATTTAATAAAGTGTGAAAGAGTTCAAGGTGAATGAATACTTTTCCAAGGCACTGTTGCTGTCTAGCATTCCAGATCTTTTCATGTGCATTGATACTGACAGGCTGCCACCACCATAACAACACCTAGCTCTCTGTAGTGTTACTGAAGAGAAGCAGTGGTGGCTTGTGACATTAAGAGAGTGGCTCCTATACTCGCACACTACTTGGCAACAGGAGGTTACTTTGTATACCATTTGTGACAGCTTTGTGGTAATAATGGAGCCCTGGCCCTTGCTAGTGCAATGGCATGCTCAGTCAAGTGAGACTTTGGCAACGAGAACACCCCTACACACAGACTCGTACACACAAGGCTGCCTCCCTCATGCCTAATGAGACCACTGGGAGAGCAGGAGGCAGGAAGAGGGAGATGAGTAGAGAAAGGAATGAAAAAGAAGATGAGAACTAAAGGAGGAGCTAAAGAAAAGGAGGGGAAGAGACACACATAGGGAGCAAGAAGCAAGGTCGTCAGCTACTGTGAGTGTTTGTGGAAGAATGGAGCGCAACCCTAGTCTTTGCAGAAGGTGGTTATGAAACATAGTTAAGTGGGAGTGGTGGGGAGGAATCAAAGCTACGGGGTGTGTGTGTATATATATAAGGGAAGATCTGAGAGAATAATACAGAAATACTCAGAATTAAGCAGGAAATGAGGCAAAAATTAGAAAAGTAGAAAGAAATAATGTTCCCAGATGGCGGGGGAGAGAGGAAGATTGGATGAATACTGGGTACACACTGTCTCAGTGCAGTGACAGCGCAGGTAGAGATGGGTTTAGAAAAAAAGCTGACGACTAGGATGAAAAACACACATACCAAAGATACTCTACCTTTGCCTCTGGCTCTATAGCATCATCTGCTCGTCTAGGCAGGTGCACAATGCACTGTGGGGGTCAGAGGGTGGGGGTGCATGCGCGAGTAAATAACTTGCTGTCCAAAATGGGAATTGGGCGAGAATGTCCAGTGAAAAGAAATAAAGAAAGACAGGTCCAGCTGAGCCTTTGGTTTTTCCTCCCAGGAAACAGAAGGGTGTGAATTATTTAGAGAAGCTCAGTCTAATAAAATGAAGATCAGCCACTAGGTTTCAACATAGTTGAACCAGACTGCCACGCTTGATTCAAACTGAACCTTTTGGTCCACATGCAAAACACTTTTCACTGAACATCGCACAGATCCCAACATGTGTACAGTTGAAGAAGTTGGTGTTCAGCCAGGGAAGATGGGAAGATTGCTGGAGATGATTATAGGACCAAACTACACACAGCAGCACATGGAGTCAAGACGGGGTTTTTTTGTTGTTGTTTTTTTTGCTCTAGTGAGTTCACTTTTTTGAGGAAAAGTTCATCAGATATGCTTCGAGTTGAACGGATGCACTGAGTGTGTGCTTGAATCAGGAAGGAAGTGATGACACATTCAAATTGAACCCATAGTTGAAAAGCAAATTTAGCAAGGCAAATTTTAAGTGCAAAAGGAAATGTCATCCCTCCTGTTGGCCAAGGGACAAACCGACCTCCGTCTGTTTACTGAGAAGTCTCCAGCACATTTTCTCACTGGGAGGTCGTCACCAAGCCACTTTATTTATTTATTCTTTATAAACTACAGCAACCCACAGGCAGGACGATGATACTGCACACCACTCTGACGCTGTCTAAATGCCTCCATCACTATCCTAGGTTAACCTCAGTGTCTGCAAAGACCCCTAACACTGCCATGGCCAACTTTTATACAGAAAAGAAAACCACTATTATCTTAATGCACAGTCTTTACATCTAAGATGCATAGACCATAATATTACATCACTAGCAATTTCTATCAGTCACACAAAGGCAAAGAAATAACCGGCGAATTTCATTATTCTTCATATACCCCTAAACAATAAATTAAAGACCATTGTGTGTCTGTATTGACTTAGAGCAAAGTGCATATAAAAGGTCTGAACATCAGACGGATAGATGGGTCCAGTGAGTCAATGCCGAGCAGAAATACTCAAACACATAACTGTTATTAGCCAATACAGCTTCTGGGTAATAATTTCACAGAGGACATGTTTACCTTAGGCACAGAGCGAACCCAATTAGACCATGTCAATGCTGCGCAAACATGGAGGATTGTAGCAATAAAGTAGGTCACCAGTGTCAAGCCCCTCCATTATGAAGACAGCTAACAATGCAGTCACAGGAATAATATGCTTGATTATCATTCAGTAAGGCGATCCGGCTTCTATAAGGGCTTTCAGTGGCACTGAGCTCAATCCTGGGGAGCCTGGAGGCAGACAGGGAAACAGGCATGGGCTGGTATGAGATTCTCACGATATGATGATGACCTGCAGGAAAACAAAACCATGCAGCGGGATTGAGTTGCATTTGTTTAAAATTGAAAGTGACAAATATTGAAAATGTTGCCGCAATAGTACACTACTATGGTAATACTAATAATAATGCTAGAAGGTTATTATGTTTTACACATTAAGTAAACAGAGTTGACATTGCTAATTATGCTGGTTGCATAATTTTGATCATTATAATCCAACAATACATGCATTTTAAAGAATCACACTTCACTATCTGCAGTTTAATCTGTTTGTGGATTTTGCGATTGAATGCAACTCCAAATTGTTTGTGGAAAATGTACCTATTCACTGACTTCTTTTTCTCTCAAATATTCAAAATAAAATGCAGCTTGGGAAGCTGAAATACCGAGACGTAACGCTACTAGACAGGTTGTTGGCTGGAGTTTGGACACTGGAAAAAGACTATTGTTGAGTGCAAGTTGTGCTAAAAGAAGTTAGCCTATCAGCGAAGCCTAAAATAGTATCTCAATGCTAAACATGTAGCAGCAGCACAGATGTCTCCAACACTTAGCGTCCACAGTCAGTTGCTACATGGATGATCAGAAGTTTCTGAAACACTTGAATCGTCATAATGGCATTTTGCCATAAATCTGATGGTTGAATAACCTAAATAACAAATTAAAAACAATATCTTTGTTGTTGAGCTCATATGTCTATATATTCAATAATTTAGCTGTAAAAAGTGTTTTAAAATGTCTACTTTGTAAATATATAGTTTTTGATTAAAATGTGATTAATCAATTACAGACACTGCATTTAATTTGACTGAAAATTGAGTCCCATTACTAATTTTTGGCTACTTGCCAGTAACTGTGGTCCCTAAACCCATCGAATGCTGTCATGCATTTTCTGTTGGGTTCACTGCCTTTAACAATATATCTGCTGTTCTTAGACAAGAAAACCATGATTTGCGTATCTCTAATAATGCTGAGAGGAATACCTATATTGTTAAATTTAAAACAGGGTTTTCAAACATAACCACCGAATTGTAGTTGCTCAGAAACTGTAAAAAGAAAAATAATGATACGATAGAAAATAACAGCTTGCTTTTTCTCCAGCATAGTTCTGAGTGCAGGACCAAGATTTACGTCTACATGAAACAAACAACTACTGTCTTTAACTTGTTGTCGTTCACCTTTCTTTCTTTCCACTGGCACACATGTTTTGGTTTACCTAAAGCAGCGTCCTATCTGAGCTCCGGCAGAGAACAGACTGAGGGCTTTGTCTGTGGTATCATTAATCAAGTGTTCTTTAACAAAAACAGAAAACCAGATGAGAGACAAAAGGAAGAGACGTGGGGGGTTGGCTCTTATTTAGGTAGAGAGAGAGAAGAAAAAAAAAAGATGGTAAAAAAGCAACAAAAAAGAAGGAGTAAAAGGGGACAAAGTGGGGAGGAAGTTTGACCCAAATCCAGACTTTCAATAAATCAAGCTATAACAATAACAAGAAAAGTTTTACTTGCAGCTTGACTGATTAATCAGTTGTTGTCGTTTTTAATACGGTCGACGCAACAGTTCTCTTTTTATGTCCCGCGTCTCTTGAGACAACAGTTGCTGCGCGAGTCTTTTTATGTTGAGTGTTTATGTCTTCATGCGGCAAGGTTTTAACTCACGGAGGCCTAAATCGTTCATGGTTTAATGAGCCCAAGGCCCCTCGCTTTCTACTCAAGGTCCCAAGCTCTTACCAGAGAGGTGTTCCCCGTATGAAATCGCTGCACGCAGAACCAGGTCATCATCTCTTTAAACGGATAAAGGAAAAATATAAGTTAATTAAGGTTAATTTAACAAGTGCTGCTTTACAGATATGCACACAATGCGCCGTGGCCACAGGATGTGCAGCGGGCCTCTGAGACTCTTTGCGAGCTGCCGATCGATGGGCATTGAGTGTGGACAAGGAGGCCTCAGGATCAATAGGGGGCCATTACTGAGATGTGCCTACTGGGACGTGGAAGCTAGGGAGGGAGTGAAGATGCATCTGGGGCCCCTTGATGTAGTCTTCCTCCCCTTAACGGTGTGAAGTTTTACTCAAAATAAGACCATGAACACACACACTGAAAGGAGGAAAGGAAACTCAGTGGAAGAAGGCTCATGAACAAGTTCTAAGATAAATAAAAAGTATCACCCAACACACACACACGCCAGCTAATGGTATCCCAGAAGGATTCCGGATTAAGAGTGTTTATCTTTGTTTCCCTTTCTCCAACTCCTATTTTTAGTGTCCTCACATCTGGTCCCATCTTATACACCCTTCCCCGCCATCATCCCAGCAGTCTGGGCTTTTTTATTATTTTTTATTTTATTCCCCCACAACCACACCTCACTGGGTAAGCTTCATTCTAACCCGTTCTGAACTTTGCTCTTCACTCACAGCTTGAGAGAGAGTTTAATCTCCCTCTGTCTCAAAATAACCGAGCACGTGTGTACACGAGGAAAACGACCAGACTGGTACTTCTGCAAACTGACTTGCCTGTGACATAATCCTCTCAACACTTGCAGTTTTTGCATGTTCTTGAACTGTGCGCAGCAATTAATAATGTCTACGGCTTTTTCAGGGCGCGGTTTAGAGCTGGAACACCTTGAGGAAAAGAAGTGACTAAAGGCATGAAAAGTGTCAACCTTGGACATACTTACTTGTTAAAAGTGAATGTACGTTTGGGTGTCTCTTTAAATTTAAGTAAAGAAAAATCTATGTCCTGTGTCATCACAATAAATTTAGGTTCAGTTCGAAAAGAAAAACAACTGCAGAAACAGAAAATCAAAAGGTATCATTATAAGACATAAACATTCCCTCTAAAATATAGCGCTTTCCAAAACTATTCAGATGCTTGGAGATGGAAGTTTGTCGCATCATGGCAACAAACTTTCATTTGTTTTATTGGGATTGGACATAATGTACCAACAAAGCATCAACATCTGGTAAAAAGTGCTCTAGTAAGATGAGACCAACCTACTTGAAACTCTCTAAAAAATTTTATAATTGCCTACTTTAATAGTTGAAATACCATTTATATCTTAATATGCCTTAAAACCAATGGTGAAAACTGCCTTAGCATGTCCACAGAAGCAAACATCTACAGTCTTTGTTATCTCATATCTTGGGAATGCAGTCAATCAATGCCAAGGAAAATTAATGGTGCTTCTGGTTTGGCTGCTTTGCAAACGCCAGTCAATAGCATGTCAAAAGCCATGTACTTCAGCTGCATGTTCTGTAGAATATTTAAGATATGCTTAAAAAAAAAAAAAAAAATCTGTGAATAGGCGGCTGTACAGTTGTACCTGCCACCATGTACAAAGATTATGTAATATTTTGCATACATAGCGTCTTGACATTCCAATATTTAACAATGTACATAATTGACACTACAGACACAATCTGTCTTTACAGTGATATTAATTGTGCCACATGGTGATTTATCCAGATCCGAACTGAACGTCTAATCCGGACTCCAGCAGTGTTCCCAAATGTGGGCTAAAATTTTTAGATTTAAAACATGTAATATCATAGATTTCATACGGGGAACACATCTCCGTCATGTATGCATTTAATGAAAAATCTTCAAATTCAAAGTGCACACTTTGATAGTTACAGTGAAACCATGTTGTACCTACTGCTTTCTCTCTTCTGGTGTGCTCTGAATCTGGCGTCTGCCTGGCTGTCGGTCCCAATGTAGCGTTACCCAACTATGTTCATTAATAACTACAAGTTGCAAAGCAAAGGGCAATGTTGATGAAGCAGGAAAACAGCTCCATCGGTACAAACACAATTAATTACAACAGCTAACAGAACATGTTTCGATCCCAATAATCAATCTAGACTTGAAAATCAAAATTCAAAGACCATCCAGTTTGACCCAAAAGGTGGTTCTGTAATATACTGATTCAAGGTGGTTGAACTCAAATGCACTTTTCAAAGGCTTCATTCTAAAACATTTTAAAAAGAAGGAAACCTTTTCCCTCTATTTTGGCATTAAGCACTACTTTGTATTGAACTATCACATAAAATACACTGAAATTAGTGGCTGTAATTCATAAAATGTGGAAACCTTCAAAGGGGTGTGAATACTTTTTCAAAACAACCACAGACGAGGGTAAAATCTGCCTCCTTAAAACATTGGACTTCTTAGTTTATACGTTTGACATCATTACAGAGAGGTAATAATATAAAAACTAACAGATGAGGCAGTCGAGCAGGCAACTAAAACCACTGAAGCGTTTAATCCTTCTAGTACGAACTGGAGGAAGAGTTGGACCTCCTCGTCTCCCCCCCTTCTCTCACCAAGCAAAGGAGCAACTAAAACTGGTGCCCTTAAGTAATGTTATGCAGGAGGAGGCCTATTAAAAGTCAGTTAAATGCCTTTACCAGTGATTACGGACCAGCATGGAGGTGGCATGTCAGCTCTCCAACTAAATCCTTCTGCGGCTGATCAAAAAGAAACGCATGCACACGCACATGCATGGCTTTTTGGCCCAGCGAGCCGTCCCCGTTGGCTTGGACGGCCACAGCGGTCTACTGCCCGGTCGGCCTATTAGCAGCAGGCCCTCTGTTTCAGCAATCTGGGTTCCCTTTGCCTTTGGACAGGGACCAGGTCAGCCAGCACAATACGCCACTGTGTTTGGCGATGGAAAGAAGGAAAAAAAGAAAAAAGAAAGAAAACAAAAACTGCAGGCATGAGAGCCCTGGAACACAAAGCTGCAGCATAAATAAGACATGGATGCAGTAATGTATGCTTTGTTTGATGAAATGTGCACGTCTGCACGCGTATTTTTGTGTGTGCGTGTGGGTGTGTGTGGGCGTGTGTGCGTGCGTGTGTGTATGTTGCAACCGTGGGGCCCAACATGGGCGAAACAACTCGACTCTCAGGTTTCTCTACACTACATCATTACATCATTGCTCCTCCAGCTTTTTTTCTACCATCCATTTCAGGACCCCTGGCATTCAGTCTTCCTCCCCGAGCCAGTGTGTGTGCATGAAATTGCTGGGCTGTTCACCAGAACCCACACACACTCACACATATATATCGCTGTGAGTCTAAAACAATAAGGGCAAAAAGTACCGTATTTTCCAGACTACAAGTCCCATTAGTTGTGAAGAGAATAAAAACATGTGCAAGATGCATTGGAGTATAAGCAGCATTTATTTGGAAATAGTTAAAAGTTAGAGGGGCGTCGTCCATGTTAACAATATGACCTGGTGAAGGGTTGTGTGGGGACGTATCTCCACCACTCACTAGCCTCAACAGGTGTGATAACTTCTAATTGGACAACAGTCGTTAAAGAGTTGCTCCCCTTTGAGAAACGCTGCGAACATTTGATACCCAGCACAAAGCAGTTAGGTTGCACTTCCTGCCACTTCATGATCCGCTCTAATTATCGCTGTTTCAGTTGTTTTCGCAATTTGAAGTTATATTTTATGTTTAATTTTATCATTGTATTGTAAAATACAATGATAAAATCATTGTATTTTACAATGATAAAATACAATGATAAAATACAATTTTATCATTTTATCAATGATAAAATACAATGATAAAATCATTGTATTTTATCATTGATTTGATAAAAAAATGATTTGATAAAATACAAATCATTGTATTTTATCATTGTATTGATAAAATACAACACTATGTAGATTTTTATAACCTCTACAGGTTATAAAAATCTACAGATTCTACAGATTTTTATAACCTGTAGAGGGACAGCAGATGTGAATTAGTTCATGCTACAATCTGGTACAGTGCATCAACTGGTGACATTTATGTTTCAGATGTATATTGTCCCTTTCTAAATTAAGTGTATGAATTATTATTAAATTATTCATTAATTGTTTCATTTGAATATTTAAAATGTTTTCCAGTTTCACTGTTAATTTTTTTTTAATATAAATTAAAGCTTCTTTGATCTTTGAGAGCATGTACTTGCATTTATATGTTATTCTTATTAAATTACTTGAAAGCGGTCTCAAAATGACAATATTATTGTTTATTGAAATAATTCCTGAGACAATTTATCAACCAGCAAAAGTTGTTATCGCAACAGGCCAACGCTACAGTAGAAAAGTTGTAACATCGGCAGGACGTTCTTTAAATACCCAACCGGAGCCGTTCCTCCAAGTCTGGCCATCTTGTTTTCAGATTGCGACTTGCTTTCCTCGTGGCTGCGGATGGTGATGTTTAATCCTTGGTTTAGGTCCATCAGAATCAATTAATATTTAACACATCAAGTCAAAAACTGCATCATGGAGAAAATAGCTAGCTAGCTAGATAGATAGATTTTCAGTCAAACTACGAAAAAATGTGATCTTATAGTCTGGAAAATACGGCAAAAGCGTTGGATTATGCAACCATGACGACTACAATGTAAACAGGGGACATGAGGCTGCTGTGAGGAGAACCAGCAGCACCTGTCCTGTCCTTGAAAATCTATTTCTCCCAGCTTGTGGGTTCTGAGCTGAGCAGGCTTAGTATGTACTCAGTATGTATGGTAACTCGGAGGAGAACCACGCAGCTGAAGCCTGCCAGCCCACCACAGGGAATTTGTTTATGTTTCCTTGCTGCCAAGTTCCTGTCAGGAGGCGCCCCAAAGAGGAACTGCAGACTGCTCAGTACAGCAAGCTACGCCCTCTCGCCTAGTATGACTGGGGTGTTTTTTTGTTTTTTTTTCCATCAGAGTACAGTATTGGGTAGAGCTCTGCAGCAACACTCAGATCCAGGGAGGTCCCCCTCGTCAATTACAGCTCTCCAAACATCTCACCATCTATTGTTCCAATAAGTAAAACAAGCTCCAGCAGAAAGCTTAATTCACAAACCTTAAAAGATTTACAGCAACGCTCTGAAAAACACGAAAGGGCGCGAAGAGGTTTCATTAAAACAACATTTTACGAGGGGCTCTTTGTTATGCGGTTGATTATAGGTGCTGTAAAATCTGAGTACCACCACATTAAAAACACAACACTGGTATAACTCTTGTGAACTGACTGGAGCAGTTGTTGGAGGCGGGGGTAATGGTGGGAGGGGAGCTAAATTAAAGACTAATGTGTTCTGAGTCCCAGCATACACACACACATTTCCTCAGATCATATCAGCCTTATGTTGCATTGGGTTCAGATAATCGATAAATGCTTCACACCATTTCTTCCATCCACTGCTCATGAGCAGCCTTTTTAATCTATGAGGGGCCATTAAGTGCATTATCTCTCTCAAGTGCTGAGGACGCCGACAAATTTGTTACTTTGCAAAATGGAAAGAGCCACTCAGAGTTATGTCTGGGCAATGAGCCATCATTTGTCTTCATATCATATATGTGTGATGACCAGTCCGCGATTATGTGAGGGGGTGTGTGTGCGTGTGCGTGAGTGTGTGTGTCAGTAGATGGAGAGATGTGGGAGTGAATAAGTGGAGAAAGAAAGGGTCAGACAAGGCCACACTAAAGGACGTGAGACCAGGGCCGTGAGACAAAGGAAGAGATCCCACTCTACTCACTATTTCCACAAGGAATACAGTAGAGATGAGCTGGTATGAATGATGCTATCCTCATCATTTAATTCATGTTCAGGAGCAACAAGAAACCAGTGTGTGGGTAGAACCAGAGGATTTTCAGCCTCATCTACCTTGATTAATTGCCAGCTGGTCTGAAGCACAAACATCTGATCTTTGGCCAGTTAGAGGACGCTGTTACAGAGTGAAGACTCAAAGTTAAGTATTTTAAGTATCACTCAGGTGTTTTTGATACTTCACATAACAGGATGGCTTTATACTGGACTGCATTAATAACTAATCCCAAGTCATCTTAAGTTTATTGTTATACCTTGTAGATGTTTCTACCAGATTGACAGTGTGAACGTAATAACACAATCAGACTGCCTTTTTATGAAATGACTGTTAACTCTGCTAATAGCTAATATTTGATGGCATAGTCAGCTTAAAATGTCACTACTGGAATTGTTTTGTGTGTTTTACAGTGATTTCTATCCTACCTCTGCTCCCAAGCGAATCATAAATGACTACTTAATGCAGATCATTTAAGTATATATTGCTATAATACACCTCTTAAAGGGGCAGTATTATATGTTTTCCAGTCATATAGTGTTATTTTATAGCATAATCAAGTAGCTATGTTAACTGCAGTTGTTATAAAAATTCTGTATTATTCCTTAAAAGAAATTTGACTTCAACTGCAGCTCCGAGGAGGACTGCAGAAAACTCCAGTCTCTCATGTACTTTCAGGTGTATCTTAAAGGAATTTAAAGCACAGAAATGGTATGACAACATTTCTAGCATTTAAAACCAAAACTTTCTATAACCTTGATAGGCGGTTTTAAAAGCAGATTAAACAGCTAAATTTCTACCTGAGAGTCAGCACTTGAAAACGTCTGCAATCCTGCTGAGCATAAGGAAGGAAACCATTAAATAGTAGCTTGCTATTCAAATATCTTACAATACATGAGCTCAGTTGGGCAAAAACATCCCCAGGTTCATAGCGGTCTACTCAACCATGTCTCTACATTTCTAAGTTTAGTCTAAAAGTAAGTGAAAGGTGGAAAAACCAGTATGCAATATGAGTCTATTAGATTACAGATACCTACAATGAAATGTAGCGGTAGAATCATCACTCGGTGAAAGTGCTTGCAGGAAAAATAAAATAAAAAGTTTCAACAGTATTAATTTTGCTTCTAGCTTCGGCTGCGATGTTTAGCGTAATTACACAGGAACAGCTGAGCTGAAGCAACACACTTCAACCGCCGTCACATTTTTATGCGAGTAGGGGAGCTGGAAAAGAAACATTTGCACTGAAAAACAACAGTGGAGAACTATTCTAGACTGAGGGGAAAGGCAGCCGGCTCAGCAGTCATCGCCGACCTACCGCACAGAGTGTGAATCATTAAATGCATGTGTTCCACATCAGCTGCTGGGGCTGCTTCCAACCCACTTATGAGACTGGGATCTAAATTACGATGGGAGGAGAGGGTTAAATGCTATTTTACATGGAGCAGAAAACCCCAAAACCTGCTCAGTCAGAGAGTGAAAGCGAGATGGAAAACTTCTTTTTTCCCCCTTTGTCAAAACAAAGCAGTAATGAGTAAATGAGGCTGCTAATCGAATGATTATGTAATTTCCAAGAAGTGCGACAGTTCCTATTGGATATAATGAGGTGAAAAAGATCAAGAGGAAAGACAACAAATGGGAAAACAAAGCTAAATCATCATCATCACTGAGTCGCATCATGTTTTTCTTGCTTCTTATTACTAGCTTCCTGGTTTACCAAGGCTAACACAACAAAGGAATATGTTCAAAGATATAAAGCTCCCGGCAAATCTACTCCATCCCCTTTAGCAGTCTCACTTTTTGCACTGCACCAACCACAAACATCAGGATGCTGTTTTTAGCTTAGATTTTATGTGATAGATCAAAGTAAACTATTGTTTACTAAGTAGTGCCGTACTATATGGCTGAAAAATGTATCACGATACAAACATTTTATATCAGTCAGTATCAGAGTATTTATTAGTTTTTTGTTTTAAATATCTGAAATACAGCCAAACTGCTGGCATTATCTTTCCTCTTTTATCCAGTTTTCCCACTATGCCGTTGTATTTTTATTTTTAAGCAGATATATGGCATGGTGGTGAAACCTTAAACTGCTGATGTGCAAGTCAGTCATCAGGTTGTTGCTAGGTAACCCAAGAGTGAGTTGGCTGACGTCACCAACCTAGCTTAGCTAGCCATGAGAAGTAGAGCAGCTGAGGCCTTTCCTCTGCCTGCACCAGAGAAAAGGTCTGGTTTGCATTTTGCCCTAAACCATGTTTGATCTGAATATTAAGGCATACAAACTGGTCGCAACATAACTTAGGGACATGTTGGTTCGAATGCGTGTTAGGTAGTTGGTCTGAGTTGATGGAAAGATGGACGGAACCAAATCAAGGACAGTCTGTAAAAAAAACCTGTTGGAATATACAAAAGACTTGCAACTGTGGCAGACGGTCATCTTCAAGCAGGGCAACAACTTTAAATATAAGCCACAAGTACTATTGATTGGTTCAAATCAAAGCGTACTCACTTGTCAGAATCGCCCAGTCAAAGTCCAGAAATAAAATTAACTGAGAATCTGTGGCACAGCTTAAAATGTAATCCTAACAGAGGTTTTCCAGTTGATTTGATTGAGCTTAAGCTGTTTTTGCAAGGAGGAATAGGCAAAAATGTCAGAGATGTCTAAACCTGGTAGAGACATAATCCAAAATATCTGAAACCCATTTATACCAAGTGTCATGCCAAAAAAAAAAAAAAGGAATTGAAAAAGCTGTCTCCTTTTCCTTCCAGTTCTCTATGATGTACCACTTTATGGGAATCACACAAAACTCTCATAAGCTACGATGACGTTTGAGGTTGCAGAGTGCCAAAGTCTGAAAACATTCTGGGGGTATGAACATTTTTGCAAACCACTGTATATTAGGAAGAGGAGAAGATACTTTAACAAGAAACTTTGAGCTGTAAGCTTGAAAAATAAAAACAGCCAGCTTTAAACCAGCCATTTGCCAAACTGGATGCCAACAAGGGACATCCGCCAAACCACTTGACATTCCCACTTACAACACATGAACATCTTCTGTGGGTGTGATGTGGGCATCTGACGAAGCGGCTCTTTTCTAGAGGGAGTCTGTAATGGCTGGCATATGCATGCAGGTACACATACCGACCCATTTGCTAATGCTTCCAGTCTGGTATGAGGGCAGGTATTCATCTGGCGGAAGACATGCCAGAAAGCGACACTAAAAACCCTTCAAGCTCGAGACTTGCAGACAAAAAAAAAAGAAGGAGAAACTGGACTGCTGCTTTGACTAGCTGAGAGAAGGTGAAGGAATGAGATCAAACTGAATCGCAAATTCTTTGACTGCCTTAAGCTCTTATAACTAATATTAGGAAGATGGATCAGTCCCAAAAATCTGTCTTCACAGCGAAATAGCTCATGTTCAACAAACGAGTTTGTAATGACAAACAGCTGTTTTTTTGGACTGCCAGCTCCGTTTCAGATACAACAGACCCAGAATTAAGGCACGATGTTACACATTCAGCTTGCAATGCACAAGGTTCCTGCAAGATCGCACGAAAGTGACTCCACAGGTCTGACATCAAGCCAGATCCGCACAAGCTCTGACTTTTTCTCGAAGCCCGCAAGAAGCAGACGGCATGACATGGGACAAACCGAGGAGACGGACTCCATCGTGAGCTTACAAGTTCACCCTTGTGACCACAATTCAAATGTGACATGTGACACAGGACGGAGCAATGCCCAGAGACGCAAGTGTTGAAAGTCCAATTACACTGAGCCAAAAACAACAACAAATTCCCACTTACCCCAAAAACGTCAGCCTCCACGTCCTGCGCCAAAGAAACGTCCCTTTGAATTGATAGCAACTCCTACGCTCTGCAAAGAGAGAGAGAGAGGGAGAGACAGAGAGAAAGATATTTGAAACCGAGAGCTTTTGTGGGCCTTATCCACGTGCTGCAGACTCAGAGACTCCCAAGTCTCCCTGGCACAGACCTGCCTTGCTACATGAAAACTCTTACACTCTTTTTCCCCTCTCGTACTTTCTGTAATCTCCCCACCCTTTTTCCGATAGATTGCACTCTCTCCTCTGCTACATTTGTGCCTCAGACATCATGTGAAAAGTGGAGTAAAGAAGTGCTTTTGTGGTGTGTAAATTACCTAGGGCCTAAGCAGGCACAGTGGTGCTTATGGCCACAACTCAATTACAGCAATGTGAATCAGGTGGCGGCCTAGAAATCCCCTTAGCCTGATGCGCAAATAGGGACACAGAGGCGCCTTCATTGTCAGGACAGAGAAAAATCTGAAGTGGCGTGTCATCTCTTCACAGAAGAGGAGTCGGGGGCCGACGCTGCACAGATGAATGGCTATCGCAGACAATGATTCAGCAACACTAGTTTGGAGGGAGTGAATAACACCATTTTGTTCATGGAGGTTGCCAGACGTTAATAAATGTTCAGAATCTAATTTCAGATCTAATCTGGAAAAAAAAGTCACATGGCACTTCTGAAAAATCTGGTAAATGGCACCTTTGTGGAAGTAGAAAACTTGGAAACATATTTCTTGAAATGTCTCAAGCTAAATCAAGTGGATAAAAGTTACCACAAGTTGAAAGCAGAACTGGTGGATGTCTTTGATTCAGCAACAATGCCAAACTACTTAGTCATGGCCAATCACATTTAGAAATAAAGTTCTCTTTAACAAACTCTGGGTATACAATCCCTTGAGCTCCGAAAGAATGTAAGAACAGAATGGGGTCTTCCAAGGTGTGCTTAAAAATAAACAAATAAATCCAAATATTACAGTGATAGGGAAATAAAAAATATGGGTTTAAAACAATTCCTCTTGGCTAGGGCTAGGAGGAAAAAGACCCTGTCCCAAAAAAAATAAGACTCCTCCAGGCAGAGGCTGCACCATTTTACAAGCACCAAATGAATTTCACACTAATCTGTTATCACCGGCTCCTGAGGATAAACTGTTGAAGCATATAGTGCACTCTCTTTTTAAAGTATTCACACCCCTTTAAGATTTTCAGATTTTAATGCAGCTGTGAGGTATTTAATTTGATAAACCAAGACAAAGTAATAAACAAAGAAAGGTGGACATTTATTTTCAACTTCCTTACTCCAACACCCTCAAGTAAGGCCAAGGAACACAGCAGACAGCTCAGACAGACGTTTAAAGCAGGGTTAGGTTCTTGAACAATAAAGTTTTGAAAATATAACTCAGCCCTGACCAATCAATCAAGAAAAGGAAGGAATAAACCTACCAAGAGATTACTGTCTACCTAAACTTGACATACTGACCAAAGAGTACATTGATCACAAAATGAATGATGCACACAGTTACTTACGGTTCTAAGTGACCGTTTGTAACTTACAACCATAAGTTTGCAAGTTACGGTTACTTACTTGGTTGTAACCCCCTTACTTTTTTACCATGCAAAGTACTATGGGACAATTTTAAACCGTTCATCCCCTTGAAGAGATCATTCCTACTCAGTATCACAGGGAAGGGAAGGTGGTCAAAGTTGATGTGATGATGGATGGAGCTACAAATAACACAACCCTAGAAGGACAATGAAAAGACTAGATACCACAGTGGAAGTTCACATTACAGCAGCACAATCAGAGCTACAATGGAATGGTTTAAATCAAACCATATTAATGGCCCAGTCAAAGTTCAGACTGAAATTCAATACGAATATGTGGCAAAAGCAATGTCAAGTGAAACCTGCTGATATTTAGCTATTTTTAAAAGAACAATGAGCAGCAAGTACCTGCAGCTATAACTGCAGCAAAAGGTGGCTCAACAAAGAATTTACCCATTAATGTAAACCATACCTATCAAATTTTTTAAAACTCCATTTCATGATAAAATTCCAGTAAAACAAAGACATTTGAGCATGATAAACTGTAGCTTTTCTGTAGCCGAAGCAGTTTTATTTTAATGACAACAACTCAAAAGTAATCTCATCTTACATAACCTTATCCCAGGACTTCCACGTCTACAGCATAAACACCTGGTGTACAAAGCAGCCCTGTGGTGTAGAAGTTGACAGGGTTTGTGCTAGTATGCCTCAAAGCCTTGAAAGAAATACCACCTTGCATTGTGAGGCATCCTTTCTATTTACGATCAAGGTAAGGAAGAAAGTGTCCAGCAATAAACCTTAAACATTCTGTATCCAAAACAACCACAGCCTCGCCTAGAGCCAACATTACTGAGGTAGTTAGAAGCTTGGCATAAGCCCTACATGTGAAAACTCAAAGTCAAACTAATATCACACACAGCATTTAGTTGCAGGCTGAATGTCTGTTTTATGATCTTGTTAATGAAATACTGTTTATTGGTGCAGCTAAAAACACTTTAATGTGCAACATCCATGGTGTGTGTGTGTGTGTGTGGGGGGGGGGGGGGGTGTGTGCTAGTTTCTATTTCATCCCAACAATAACCCAGTCAGTTGATTTGCGCAGCGGCCTTGGCTTGGCACATCCTGTTTCTCTTCTCGTTTTACTAGGCCACAAAAACAAGGTAGCTACATTTCTAGAAAGCAGAGGAGTCCAGAAGAAAGAAGGACAGAGTGGATGAATACCCATGTGTGTTTGCGTGCATTTCTGATGATGCATGTCCAAGCCCTGCAGCTACACTGATGAAAGCAGACAGGAATAGCCTCGGGTAATCACGTCTTTATTCTTGCTGAAGGGTGAAAGCTACTCAGTGCAGAAATTCACCTTTAACATATATATACTGTTGGAGCTCTGTCGGATTCTCAGATGCAATCTAAATCAGCTGCAGAGTACAAGAACTTGTTCGATCAAGAACTCCCTTTCTCGCCAAGAGAAGATTTTAAAAGATGGTCTTCAAGGCACGGGGTTACGACCACACCTGGGTTTTATGACGAGCACACCAACTCTCCAAGTTAAATCCTCCACCAGCCTTGGAATCTGGACTCAAAGTGGAATCATTCTTGAGCCTTGTATTGACTGATAAAAAGCAGCAGTCTTCAACTGTGTGCCTAACTTTGGGATTGGCAGCCCTGCAGCGACAGTCATGAGCTCACATTTAAACAGACACAATGTGTTGTTTTAACTTGCTTGGTTTCATAAAATTCCTCCAGCCACGTGCGCGCACACGCACGCAAGCGAGCGTTCGGTGGAGATAAACCCTTCTTCCTCAGACACTCACTCGCGGCGGTGGAAAGCCCCTTCAGTGACACAGAGATCACATAACCTCCCCTGACACCGGAAGACAGAACTCCCATTGGAAAGATGCAGATTCACACACGCTGAGTGTCGGCCAAGGCTCCAGACTGCCATTGTCCTCAACAGTCATCGAACAAAAACAACAAGGAGGGTCACGAGAGGCCCCCAGTGGAATGGCAAACAACGAGAAAGTGAGACAGGGAGTCAGACAGACAGAACACTCGGAACAACAACAACAAAATAAATAAATAATAATAGACTGCTTCCATATGGAGTTTTATGGAGCCAAAAATTAACAGGGAAAAGGTGAATTTGACTTATGTTCAATTACTCAGGAAGAATCTGACACTCCGAATGTGTCATCCCAAAAAAACTTTGCCAGCAAAAACACATGGATAAAAATAATCTAAATGATCACACCCTGGGGTGTAAAAGAGTTTGGTATCAGGATATCTGTTAAAAATGCATCCAATTAGTCTCCAGATTTTTTTTCTCTCTGTGGAATAACAGCAACAGGAAAATGGGGTTCGTTTTCAGCGCTTCCAGGATAAAGCAAAGCAAGAAGAAGATCTAAACTTCATAAGAGGCTTAGATTGTAGAGATGTTAATCATTCATTAGTGCCAAGTGACCCTTATTATAAAACCATCTTTGTTGTCATTATTCCTGTGACATAAAATTCTAGCTTGTTAATTCAAACTCAGGGTGTTGACAATAGATGGCCTACAGAGGCCCTAAAAGCTGCGGCCTGTCTCGCAGTTGGCCTTTCAAATGCAAATGAAGGGAACTGTGTTGGGTTTACGGGCCTGGTAGGAAATGATTTAGGGCGACACTGGCGCTCTGAGCCTTTATGTTGGGATTGGCCAAGGGGGCTCATACATCAAACCTGACCATTAATCAATTAGCGTCTCCTAGCCACCTGTCGGACACACTGGCGCAAAAAACATTCCTGCCCTTGGGCTGTTGCTAGACGATGAGCAGCCCTTCCAAGCCCTTCACATGCCCCGCCCCCTTCCCTTTGTGCCATCACCCTGATGAATTACATAATCGCGCCAAAACACCAAGCTGAACATCAAGGATTTTTTTTCAAAGAGAAGCATATCTGATGCAAAGAAGGTGATTTTGTTGTTGTTGTAAACGTACATCTGTGCTTCTCCGTCACAAACAAAACGGAGCGGGCAGAGCAGAATTGATGTCCGTCTTGAGGGGGAATCAATAAGCTGACAGCTATTCAAAAGTGCTGAATGCACACCGACACTCTGTCCTCCTTTGTTTTAAATGCACCTGCCTCTAGCACCATATCGACAGGCGTTTGATATTGATGACGCGTCACCGCAGCCAAATACTCCTGAGATTGAAAACTCCAACCTGTCCGGGTCTCCGTGACCCCGACAGGTTTCAAGTAGCAAAAACACTGGTTGTTTTTGCAGCTCGAAATTCCTGACTGACTGACTAAAGTAATAGAAAAATGTTGAAAAAAAGTGAGCAGGTTCAGCTTTTGGTAAATTTTCAAGACTTTGTTTAAAACTCAGACGGCCTGATGTCATTGAAGCACTTGAAACATTGTCCTTGAGCATTCTGCTCAACAACTGCCCTCTATGGTAATTTGGGGTTTCTATTACTGATGCATTCAAATTGCTCTTTTTCTCCAGCAGAAATGATGCAACAAAACAACTTCAGTGAAGAGCACATATTTCAATTTTTTGATTGGAAAAAAAAAAATCACAAAAACAACTGAGAAATCCTGGAGGGATTTATCAGTCTGAAAAGATTACCAATATTTCATTTTAAGGAATACTTATTGAATACAGAGACAACAATTTATTACTACTGTTTAATGAGTTTTATCAATGCATTCTGGTACCGGTCCTTGAGAACATTTATGATCTTGACATTGCACAAAATGAAAATGAGTTTGACACCCTAAACTAAATGAAACAAAAAAGCTGACATGAAGACACCCTTTCATGAAATTTGAACAAACATCTTTTAGTAAACTGCGGAGGAACTGTACTTTCTGCATCCCCCAACAAGCTCCTGATTTTAAATTACCTTTAAACCTGAGCTCTGACCTATTGTTTCTAAAAACTGTTGTCTCATTGGTTCCGAAACTCATGTTGAGTGCATGTAAAATGTCTATGTTTTATCCAATAAAACCCCTTCACTGCTTCTAGACAATCTCTTCCTGGCAGCCATGCTTCCCTGACAATAGAAAACCTCTCACCGCCCTCCCATACAGCCTCCAGAAAACCCTTCATATTTTTCACACTTTTTAGGCTGGGTTATTTGGAACTAATTCCCAAAAGCAGCCAAAGAAATAAGTGGCACTAAAATTAGAGGCTAATCCTCCAACCGTCAGCGCGTGGACATGGAGAAAGTAGATTTGTCAAGCCCTGATTTAGCAGTATTCTTTCATTATAAAAGTAGCTCTCTTCACGCAGCTTAGCTGGGAGAAATGGCTCAATCAGTCTCATGCAGACCACTTTAAGCGGAAAGTAAGGGGCCTATCTGCGAACCCAGAATACCTGGCATCCTGCTGGTGCTATTATAGTGCTACTACCTGAGCTGCACTTTTCAACTCTTGAGGGTTACCCTCTTGAAAATGACATTCACCACCCTCTTCTAAAGGCTCCGAGCACAAGAGCGGTTTCTCTGGGAGATTGTACAGAAATGTGGGCCACTGTGCTGGGTGTGTAAAGTGTGTAACACCGGACTGGGCACTACAGAGTGGAGTGTTTTCTTTTCTTTTTTCTTTTTTTTTCCCTCCCCCTTTTCGCCTGTTAAATCCAGCCAACTCTGGCAGGGAGTTGGCTGGTTACCAACATTATCAGGTGGATTTTCAACAGAACAAAAGCTCCTCTTTGATTCCTTACAATGCCAGAGGGAAACAAAATGAGAAGTAACTCTTTAAAGCAGATACGGTGTGTGCATGTATGCGTGTGTATGTGTGTAGAAGAATCTGTCCTCAATACTTCAGCTACATTTGTGTCTTGCAGAAGATTATTTTTCCTGATAATCTTGCATTTTCTTCTGTGTACTTATCCCCACAGTGGGGTTATTAAAGTTGATCATGTGAGGTTAAAACTAAAGCAGAATACAAAGGAAGTGGAGCATGCTGGTTTGAGCTCACTGTATCCAATTGTAATTGTGTTTTTGAAGCCAGAGAATAAATCCCAGATATTTTTGGAATGATAACACAGCTTGGATACGAATGAGGAGCAGCAGAGTTGCGTTGCATGGCTTCTTCTGGTGGTCAGAGCAAAGGCTATCCACAGGGTACGGAGTCAGCAGGGAGGAGGAGGGTGACAGGGCAAAAGCTTGACCTTACAGGGTCAAGAGGTGATCAGGAACATTTATCATACCTACGCAAGCTGATGAATGAGAAAGGCAGCCCCTCTCCTCGGATATTTAGCCGTATTTTCTTGTCAAACTCCAAAGAAGCCGACAGATGCGCCGCTTTTACGGCAGAGAGATGAGTTCTGGAATCCCTAAGTGGAAAAACATGCCATGCTGGCACACAGTAGCAGCGGTGAAACATTACATCATACTGACGATTTAATGAGCGCAACCTGGAGCAAATTAGAGCTTTAAATACCTGCCAAAGCCAATATAAAACACTGTTTCTCATCCTCAAATATAAGTTTCGATTGATCGGAAGATGAGTAGATGAAAGGGAGATAGCAAACGGCAATATCCAAACCCTGTTGAAAACCACACAGAGCAGAAAACGACCAGTTTCCAAGGGGACTTTCCGAGAGTAGCTTTCCCTGAAGAAGCAGCAGCAGCACAGCGGCTTCGTATTGTTTTGGCTCTGTGGACAAGAAGAATACAGTCCGAGTGGGATCCTGGGCCGAAGGCCAGCCGAGATGAAAATATGCTGTTGAGAAAAAAATCCTTACGAAATCCTCACGCAGCAACCATCTATCAATTGGGGATGACAGATAATTCACAAACACAGGCCCTTTGTTAGGCATTTCATAACTTGTGCATGGGCTGATTATCGACAATAGCAGATGAAAAGATGCAACAGATTACTTGTTATGGCATCTCATGTTAATCCCACACCTCCAACACACAAAGAACAAGTAAAGTTTTGAGTTTCAGAGAAACAGTTCAGTGTCTATCAGTTAGAGAGGTGGAGTGTTTACATGGCCACAATGAAAGGATTCTAGGCATTTTAGCAGGATGTGCCAAAGCCATGGAAGTGATCGGCTTTGTTAAACACAGACAAGTGTTCTGTCGTAGCCTCAGAGGGGGATCCCACAGTACAAGATGCTTGGGGATGCTGAAAGACCTTCAAGAGAATGTAAACAAGACAATGGAAAAACTGGAAGCTGGAGTCCACGAAAAATAAGCCCCGCAGTATGATGCCAACTTTGCTCTAGAAAACCGGGGAAGGAAACACGAACATACGCACAAAGAGCAGATTACTAGTTAGGATTGCTCAGCCTTATTTTCAGCTTTACTGGCCCTCACCAGAGACAGACTATCCAGAAACTAAAAACAGTTGTAGTTGTCTTTAGATTTATTCTCTAAAGACAGAGAATAAATCCCAGATATTGTTGGAATGATAACGCAGCTTGGACGCTGGACAAGGAGCAACAAAGTTGCGTCGCGTGGTGTCTTATGGTGGTCAGAGAAAATGGTATCCACAAGGTACAGAAGTGTTGATTTTCACTTTTTCCAATCAGTGAAGTCAACATAACTATGTGCTTAAAAAAAAGAAAAGAAAAAAAAGCCACTCTTCAGTGTGGAAGTCATTACTGATGGAAGAAGACTCAACGGTAGTTTTCTTTGATCAATGGCTGCATTTCCATTTACCATAAAATTGCACAAATTGGAATTACAAAAATAAATTTGCTTAGTTAAAACACATTTCCAAAAAAAAAAAAAAAAAACGTATGTTTTTTAATGGAAAGTTGGCCATGTCAAAGTGTATTTCACAAAACTGTAATAGAAATACTTTTTTGCATCACAAGAGTCAAGTGACAAACAACCGGATGTTACTGTTGGCGGAAAAAATGAAGAGGACGACAGAAAGTGGCAGGAGGACGATGGCGTAGCATGTTTTTTAAGGACTTATAGTGTGAAGAAACTAATTTATGTGTGATATTAATTGCGTTTATTATTCAACGGAAACACGGCAAGTGTGACATGTTTTTTTCAACATTAGTGGAATGTCGTGGTATTCACATTTGTAATGGAAATGCAGCTAGTGAAGTATTTGAAGATGAAGTTACAGGAGTCATAGAAGTTAGAGGAAGCTATATGAACAGAAAACTATGGAAGGATGTCAGCTGCTGAAAGAGAATACCTGTATGCACTGAATGATCAAAGGTCTTTCTCTGGGATGCGCCTCACTGGTGGGTAGAGAACCCATAAGTCATACTCAGGTAGGAGTAGCACTACTTCAATATATTTTAACTCAAGTAAAAGTTAAAATTAGTCATCCAAGAAAAGACTCAAGTAAGAAATTTTGTAGCAAAAAGGCTGCTTAAGTACATAGTAACTGCTGATGTCACCAGATGGAGAAACATGCAATCTCATAAGCCTTACGAAGTAAAGTCAGTTGAATAGGTGAGGAGCCCTGAATCTTTGATAACTTGTAAACAACGAGAGGTAGCTTAGTGATTTGTCTCCATATAAACAAACTCACCGAGTTTATTAAACTCAACATTAACTTCTCTAGATACATTAAGCATATTTTGATCCTTTCCTGTCCTTGTTACTGAGAAAACACACAAAAAAACTATTTAGGATATTGTAATTGTAGTCTCTAAAACTAATTACTACCCTCATAAAATAGGTTAAACTGATCCCATTCCATGCTAGCTGAAACTTGTTTTTATTTTGTTAAAACATGAAAAGATGCACACATGCTATCAACCAACAGGAATCAATAGTTCAAGCAGCCAAACGCTGCATTTTTTGGCTTTTGCATCCGGAACAGGATTTCCTGAAGCAAATAGTTGAGTATCGCTCAAAATAACACAATTACTAATAGGTGTGAAAAAGGGCAAAGCTCCAAAACCTCTGAATAAAAACAGGGGTTTTTTTTCAGTTTTTCTTCCACCATCGTTAACCACATCCACTTAGAAGACACTTTGCTGTTTTGCCTATTAGTCATAGTGACTGACCAACAAGTGAAATCACTCTCGGTGTCTGAAAATGTGGTTCTCTCTAGTAAAACAAACTATAATTTAGATGCCTGAAAGCCCTGTGTTCAGAATCAGTGCTCTGTAAGAAGCAAAGCTGAACATGAAGCAGCCTTTCATTCCTGTTATGGAAAACAGAGGATAGTTAGGGCAATATCTGAATGCATTTTAGAAATATCAGAAAACATTTCTGGAGGTGAAACAATGTAATCTTTGAACCATCTCAGACTTTGAGTCCATGAGTGACAGAGAGGCAAAAAGAACTGTTTGTTGACTTAAGAAGCTTGTGTAGGCTTCAGGAATTTATACTGTCAACTAAACATTCAACACAAGGAACTGAAATGTGCTTGGGTGTCTTTGCAGTTCTTTATAAATCATTCTTGAATGGTTTTTTAAATCTTTTAAATAATCGACAAGTGCTTCCTTATATTAAAAATTATTTATTTTATACAACGTATTACACAAGAGGAACTAGTCACTGAAACACCTTTTTTTATGATTTCAGGCATTTATTCTAAAATATACAAGGCCATTCTTATTCATGCTATATGAATTTCCTATTTTCTTCGACGAGTTGTGTTAAAAAGCTAAATAATTCCCAGTAACTTACAGACAGACTTGCAATGCACAAGTCTTAACATGTTGAAGAAAATATAAAATATATATTTAGGCTGATGTACAGAAGATAGACTCAAACTCAATTCTGCGCCAAAGACTTTGGACTTTATTCTAGATTTTAAAACCTGAGACTCAAGTCTGATAGAAAAACTTTATTTTCAGAAGTTCAATTCAGACGCTGTCTGTAACGACCTGATGTATTTTGAGTAGTAGAAAATGATATGGATAAATTACTGAGCCCAAATTTTGACAACGGGGCAATTCTATCTAAACTGTTTTGCATACATAAATTTTTGTTACATAAATCCGATTAAAGCTTTTCTACCCAATTTTATATCCAGTAAAATGAAAGACTACAAAGTATCCTGTTAATATGCCAGAGACGACAGCAAGTGTGTTTTAATTAGAGCAAACAGATGACCCTGAATGCAAAGGTATCAGCTAGTGTTTGAACTGGCAGATCAGACAGGAGAGGGCAACCTGACTGTGACTGCTGTGTGTAAATGAAAGAGATTGACACAAAGCAGTCGGGTGCAGAGATGTGTTGTGGAACATAGTCAACACAATTCACACATGCAGGGCGAGGAAACAACTCGCTTGGGGCTTCCACCTTCATTTAGATGAAAATGGACCTCCTCGAGAGGAAATAAAGCCATTTTTAACCCCCGCCTCTCACTGCGAGTTGGTCTTCAATAATATGCCCAGTCAATGGACTGTGGGTCTATTCAACTGGGCCCACAGCACAGTCATAAATAATGCTGTGCTCACATGAAACCCTAATCACCATTGTGCTGTCACCCAACAGAGAAGATCGCTTGTTTAATTTACTGCGCCGCATCTGTCTCAGTTCTGCCCAATTTAGTTTCAACGTTTCAGCGGGCACGTACTTCAGGTATTTATCAATATGCTCTTCAGCCAAAACAGCATTCATGTTTCCAAGTCTATGTGTGTGTGAGTGCGTGTACACACAGTTGCTTGTCGTGCAATAATGCATTTGTGTGCATAGATGAACAAACGAGAAAGCTGCAGCTCGTGAAACAACATTGGTTGGCTTAGAATAAGCCATCAACATTCAATAACGGCAGCTCGTTATTGGCCATATACGACCAACTTCATTACATTACAATTCCATTAGCATGCAGACATTTGCATATCCCGGCTACCTCCTTCCAGAGGCTGTTGATCATACATGGCAGCCATATGCTGCCTGGTGCGCCATATAACAGAATTATTACTGCGACAATAAGAGCCAAGAAAAATGGAAATCATGTTGACGCAAAGTACGGGCTGCTATCTCTAACCAGCAACATTCTGCTTGAGTTCCTTATCCGACATATTTCTTCACGTGTGCTCCACATACAGTTTATACATGTATTAAAGAGCTTCCATATGAGCCAGACTCAAAACATTAAATAATGCACAACTCCAAGCATTCCTTGCTCCCATTTTAGGCATTTCTGGCTCCGCTGCCACTTTTCCCGCAGCAAAGTCAGAAAATGCAGTCATCCAACAGACCGGCCTGGTTCAGGCCGACAGTGATTTGGTGTGATGGCTCCTCGTTTGGGCGGCCTGCACTGAGATGGCAGCCCATGGACAGAGAATATTCAGCAGGGACTCATAAGCTGTATTTGACGGGCGCAAGCAAGGGCAGCGGAGCCGCATGAGGATGATGCTGCTGCTAGCAGTGAGCTCATTGTTGCCTGTGCTGCAAAGAGCATGAGTGGCACTGGATTTGTTTCATTACCTTTATCTCTGTGATGGGATGTTCCCATCACAGAGATGAATGAGGATCAGATTCAAGTAGCTAGTAAAGCTCAACTCCAAAAGAGTTCACACCAGTCATCCAACTGACTTTGACCAGCTTCCACATTATCTATCGTTTTATCATTTATCAAGACAAATATCTCATGATTAAAATTTTGATTTATTGTTGTTACAATAGATTTTAATTAATGATGTTTAAACCGCCACAAAACTGTCTGTATTGTCAGGATTGATAATTCTGCCATTTTCTCCACAGTTTATTCAATGAAAGCGTTGATAAATACCAATAAATTTGAAAATATAGTTACTGTGTGTAGCTTAGTGATACAAATCACCCTTATGTGACTAAAGAAATGCATTATTTGTGTTTGTGGGGCAATAATTGCTGTGACACACCGTCACAGTCATGCAGTTACCTATGAAATGTCTAATAAATATTTGTTATCACTTTTTATCATTACCACAGCAGTACTGCCAAATACTATAATACAACTTTAAGTCCATATCACCCACCCCAGTCTGATAACAACAGTGTTTTTATAGTCTACTGCTACAAATGAACACGGAGCTACAGCCAATGTGATAGCTGGTGTACAGGACACCTTCTTCAATATATTTTCAGTTTCTCCCACAAATATAAAACTTTGGTTCTGCTCAGATATAGCTCACATACAAACTAATTACTTCAAAGACTAACTAACCTTGAATTTCGATCAGAAGCAATTTTTAATTAAAATACTTCCCTGTGAAAAGATTTCATCACTTAAATATGTATGAGAGAGCATCATATGTTCCTTATCTGTGGATTTATGTTCACATCCATTTAGCTTATATGATGCTAATTGTTCATTAAACCTCTGTCACCTTCATTAATTAGGTGACCTTTGAAGGTAGGTTGCACTGGATTTCATTATGACCTATTTATCTAAAGTGGGCAGAATTTTTATTTGTAACAGTATGGCCTAGACTTTAACGTGTTAATTTTGATTAATTAATTACATAGATTACAACATATTAAAAACTTTAATTCAATTACCGTATTTTCCAGACTATAAGCCACAGTTTTTTTCATAGTTTGGCCGGGGGGGTGACTTATACCAGAGGTGGGGACTCGAGTCATATGACTTGGACTCGAGTCGTTAAAATCACGACTTGAGACTTGACTTGAAAAAATGCTCAAAGACTCGGACTTGACTTTGACTTTCATGCCATTGACTTGGGACTTGACTCGACTTGAAGCTGTTTACTTGAAAAGACTTGATATTTTTTACTCAAAGTCTTAAAATTTAAAACACATTATTTATAAAGTGGCGTCATTAATTAATTTCACTCATTCCGTATCAATATGCGCAGACCGTCACTATGTTTTTCCTCTCTCCTGTACGTACATACACATACGTATGTACGTACACATACGTAGCTGCAGCACAACCAATCAAATTAACAGGATTTGGACGTTTAAAAAAACGCGGCAAAGCTACAGAGCTCAG